>JAYESA010000001.1:60763175-61063482 GCA_036927795.1 Iris macrosiphon
TCACACTTCGAAAGCTTTCCATAAAGCTTCTCCTTTCTGAGAGTCTCCAACACTATCCTCAGATGCTCCTCATGCTCCTCTAGGATTTTCGAATACACCAAGATGTCATCTATAAACACCACCACAAACCTGTCCAGATGTTGATGGAACACCTTGTTCATCAGATTCATGAACACTGTCGGGGCATTAGTCAACCCAAACGACATCACCATGAACTCATACTGTCCACACCTGGTCCGAAAAGCTGTCTTCGGAATATCCTCCCTCCTGACCTTCACCTGGTGGTAGCATGTTCTCAGATCAATCCTGGAAAACACCTTCGCTCCGCTTAACTAGTCAAAGAGATCATCAATACGCGGCAGCGGATACTTGTTCTTGATTGTGAGGTTGTTCAGAGCCTTGTAGTCAATACACATCCGTATCGACCCATCCTTCTTCGGCACAAAAAGTACCGGAGCACCCCACGGAGAAGAACTAGATCTGATAAATCCCTTGTCCTAAAGCTCATCCACCTGCTTCTTCAACTCTATCAGCTCACTGTTGTTGACTCTATAGACGTGTTGGGATATCGGCTCCGCGCCTGGCACCAAGTCTATAGAGAACTCCACATCTCTGTCCGGAGGTAACCCTGACAACTCCTCCGGAAAGATATCCATGAACTCCGCTATCAATGGATGTGGCAACCTCTGCTCTACCACCAGGGCTCCGCAGAAGACTCTCTCGCTCTGCTCCGCTGCTCCTCTGGCAAACTCAAACTCTGGCTCTCCCGGCGGACTAAACAACACTCTACCTCCGCGACAATCTATACTAGCACAGTGCATACTCAACCAATCCATCCCGAGTACAATGTCGTAGCTCGGAAGTGGCATTATGAGTAGGCACACACTCAACTCCTGGACTCCCAAGGTAACTCTCCGGTCTCTGCAGACATCACTGACTAGGATGATACCACCCCCGGTCGTGACCTTGCAGAATCTAGCTAAAGGTTCGGCAACAAGATGGTGTCTAACAGCAAAAGATACAGACACAAAGCTATGGGAAGCACCGGAATCAAATAAAGCAAGTGCTGGAATGGAATCAAGAAGAACAGAACCTGAGATCACATCACCAACGGGCTCGGCCTCGTCTACAGTCAGGGCAAAAGCTCGCCCCTGCTGTCCTCCTCGATGCTGCTGTTGGTGATGGGCAAACCTCTGCTGCTGAGTATGCAAAGGCTGTCCTCTCTGCTGTGCTCCGGAAGCATCTCTACTCCTATTGGTCTTCAGCTCCAAATCGTCCTCAGCCCTCTGAGCGTCACTCACAATCTGCTCGAAGGTCGCCTCGCGGTCACTCCTAGTCAAGGAGTTGATCGCCATGACTAAACCTTGCGGAACTTCCGTTCCTTCGCTGTCTCGCTCAAACCTTCTATAAATCTGTCCAAACGGCAGAACCCTGCTGCATACTCGTCCACCAGCATGCTCCCCTGGACGAGCGCCTCAAACTGGCTCTCCAAAGCACTGAGGGCCACATCCGGGAAGAACTTCTCCTTGAAAAGTTTCTTTAAAGCCACCCAAGTCAGTCCCGGTAACGCTATCCTCATATCAGTACGGTACCATGTAACGGCAAGATCGAACATCTGGATGCCCGCTGCCTCTATCTGCATGCTGGCTGGGATCAGTGCCAGCCTGAATATGCCCTCAATGTGCTCAATCCAGTCGTCCGCGTACAGGATCCCCTCTGTACCCCGGAACTACTTGGGCCACATCCTCTGAAAGTCAAAGATGCTGCCCGGCCTCGAATGCTGTGCCTGCTCTGCCTGTGGCTGGATCTGATCCACACTGTCTACCGCCGTCATGGCCACTTGGTGGGCATTCTCAATGCCCAATCTCATCACGTCCACCTGGCGGTGCTGCGCGTCCATCATCTCCCAAAAGAACGCAAACACACTCATATATATATAAACACTTACACAAATATATATATATATATATATATATATATATATATATATATATATATACACTCATATATACATATACAAACACATATATATATATATATATATATATACACACACACATACATACATATATATATATATGTATATATATATAGACTCATATACATATATACATACACACACTTATACACAAACACACACACTATCACTCAAACAAACACAACACACAACACAATCACACCAAGACACGCACAACCACCCAAACACATATAAATACATATATATATATAATATAACTCAAGAACTCTAGTACACACTCCCCGAAGCTAAACCAACCCGCACACAATCCCGAAACCTAGAAACCAAGTAGAAATGGTCATTTGGTCATTTCGATAAACACGTGGAGTACGGTTCACGATACCTCGTGAAACGCACACCAAACCTATTCGGAATCGACCCAAAATTTACCCACGAGTTCTAATCGATGTCTAGAACCTAGAAAAAAAATACTACTCTCCGATTCTAGGTCCGTGACAAAAACGCGCATGTATGCGGAACCCACGACGACGAAAAACTCCCAAATCGCCCGAAACGCCCAAATCTTCACGACACAACCTCACGTGCCCGAACGGGGACACGTACTTACCCTCAAGACACCCAAGCACGTCTACCTAGGTCCGTCTAACCTAGGATATCACCCAAAATTGACATAAAACCTAATGTCAAAGTCTCCAAACACAACCAAACAAGTTCTAACTTCCTCCCACGGGTAGCCTTAAGGTCTATGAAGGTTCTAAACTACTAATTACACTATATTAGAGTAATCACTAAGAGAAAAGTTAGTGTTTACCTCTTGGGATTGAAATTCCAAGGCCAAAGTCTCCAAAAACCTAGAAATCACCACCCTTAAGCCCCCAAGCCTCCAAGCCAAGCCTCTACACCAAGTCTAGGCTCTACACACCTAGGTTAGCAAAAAAATAAAGGGTTAGTGTTTACACTAATGGAAGAAATAGATGAAGGAAGAAAAGAGGGATGATGAACTTACTTGAAATTTAGAATTTGGAAGAAGGAAGAAGAAGAAAATGGAGAGAAGAGTGAAGAAGAAGAAGAAGAAATGGAATGAAATGAAATGGAATGGGTTAGGAAAGGTTTCGGCCAGGTGAAGTAATGTAGGGTTAGGGCTTAGCAACTTAACACAATGACTAAAATGCCCTCCATTTTAGTCATGCAACTAAGGGTTAAGGTTTGGGGTTCACTAAATGCACTCTTACTAATCCAAAATAACCCAACTAACTAAATAAAAATATAATACTATTCTAAACCCATAAATGAGTCTGACAATGGTGTTGGTTGGGTCTGACATGGGTCCACTAGGGTCTGACATGGGTCCAGACTAGCCAAAACCCTAAAACAACCAATAAAAAATAATACAACCACTAATTAAATATAAATACAATTATTTATAATCAATATATAATTTACCAAAAATAAATAAATAAAATCCTATTTTTCTAGAATTGGGTAGTGACGGTAGTTGACAAGAAGGAAGCGGCGCTTGAGAAGGTTCATACAGATGACAACGGAGCAGATATGTTCACAAAGGTTCTACCAATGGGAAAGTTTGAGTACTGTAGGTGGATCGTCGGGATGACGACCCTCTGCATATAGTTGTGAAGGGGGAGATTTGTTGGAGTGGGTGGGGTTCCCAATCTATGTGAAAAATATCCCGGAGTAGGATTGAGTATTTCTACATTTAATAGGAATACCTCAATTTATTTGGATTTGATATTCCTAAATATAATATATAGGAATATCTCAATGGATTTGTATTGGGTATTTCTATCTATAATAGGAATGCTAGTTGTAGGTTTGAGGCTATATATAGGTGTCTCTTGGCCCTAAAATCTCTCTCTAAAAAAATATAGCAATAAGGAGAGAAAAGGAGGCAAGAGTGACATTGCAACATTGGAGAGGAGAAAGAATGATTGGAGGCCGTTTCGAAGAAGGAGATCAGTTTCGGGTATTTTTCGTTGTCTTTCTTCTTCGTGGTTATAATCTATTTTATGTTCCAAAAGAGTTATGGTGATCCGTTTGGATCGGTGAGAAGTTTGTAAGGAGTCGGTTTATTTCTTATTCCATTAGTGGAGGCTTTTCAGGGTTGGACTCTGATCGTCCCGTGGTTTTTCCCGCAAGGGTTTTCTACGTCAAAAAATTCTGTTTCTGCGATTTGTGTTTGTTTTTGGTTTGTGCATTTTGCTCGATTCTCTCCCAGGTACTCTCTGGTTTGGGAAACGGTTTCTGCACTTTCGTTCCCAACAAGGACTCCTCGGCAGACCCTTAATGTATCCAAACAAGCTTAAGAACTCATTCTATTCCACTACTCTTGTGACATCCATCAGAGACTATCCTAGACAACGGGTGAATGAGCAAAGTGACGTTGTTCCACCAATGGTGTACAAGTGATCATGTTGTCAAGTTGTGCTGGTGAATTCTTGTTGTAATCCACTTATGAAGTAAATAATTATGTTACTTATCCTATAATAGTTTCCAGAGAAAGCATTTTTCTAACGTAAAAAGATAGTGTTTTCTTATGTGCTTTGTGTTTTCTTATGTGTTTGTGCTTTGTCTCTCTCTTTGTTGTTTTACACACTGACGCAAAGAGATTATTCTACACTTTATCCTTCTGCCAACATTTCTCTCCCCGTCTCATTACCCACACATGATTTATGTGTGTATATACGTAGACCAACACAGAGACCTGATCTCGTACCACTGCGACCTTGACTTACTGGAGTCTCTTCCCGACCTCGACTGCGTCTTCCCAATCAGATCCCGCCAGAAAGATCCTGCCAACCTTCATTTTCCAACCAAATCTCAATCCGCCTTCACTCCCCCTATATTTATAGGATTTGGAAAGGGGTAGCTCGGTAATTACAAGGGTAGCCTAATTAGGATTTGAGTAAGGATTCTAATTCCAATAAAGCTCATGATTCTTCTAGAATATCCTAGATGATTTTAGACTCTGTTTAGAACACTCTAGGTGCTGGTATAATTCCCAATTAGATTCATATTAGGATTTGACCAAGTCAACATATAATCGGGTCATGTGCTAGCATGAGCCGACATGGCTGACTTGGGTCAATCGGACACGAGTCACTAATCATTGAACCCAACCGAATCTTAATAGTCAACCAACTCATGTTTGTGTGACCCATTAGGCTCAAAACTATGATGGTTCCACGGACTGTTACAATCGTAGACAAGTCTAACACAACACACCTGATATACGTCTGCAACACGTCCGCTATCATTCCGGTTGTCCAATTCTTGAACTCATTTTCTAATCAAGATTGACACCTAACACTATGCCATGGCTCTCATTTAGTATAAGGATGTATATCGACATCTACTTAAGAATTTATCCATGTACGATTATCGTGCAACTTAGTCCTTCTGTCAGACTACGCCTCGCCTAGACGACACATATTATATTCAATCGTATTCGTGGTAGTTACTGCTATAACTCGATCTCGTCCATTAAACACTCATGTGTACAAAGTAGGACTTCTCTGCTGACACATCACCTTGAGCAAGGATTTCTTGAGTGTAACACCTCAAACCAAATAGGATGTTACTCTCCTCATTATACACTAGGAGTGAAAATTATGTGTTGGTCATACACTACATTCATAAGTGATTCACCACACTCAATCTACGACCGTCATAACCCTTGGGGTCGCTAAAGGTACATAGTAAAAATGTGTATGCGTACCGATAAAATAAGACAAATTCTATAGGCACTTCAAATTTTGCTTAGGACAGTCCATTACTTCAGGATAGTTCAGGCTTTTGTAATTTTTACTAAGGATAGCCCAAAATTTACAGATGATAACCCCCCCCCCAAACTTTCCAAAACCATTCATTCAAAAATTTTACTCTCTCCTCGAATTCCCAAACCTCTTTCTCTGTTTCCTTATTCAAAATCTGTTACCTTTCTCTCCAACTCCTCCAATTCCAAGCAATGGCACCCAAACCTTCCAAATCTATGTATGTATCCAATATTCTTCCTCCATTAGGGTTTTGATTTTATTTATGTGTATATTTGATTTAATTTTCAAACAAAGTGATAAACCCTAAAAAATTTCCTAAAAATAGTTAGATAAATAATTATGCTATAATCTAGTTCTAATGCCTAAAATAGTTAGATAAATTAGTATAGAACTAATTTAGGATTGATATACCAAGTGATGAACCCTAAAAATAAAGTTTAGGGTTTAAAAAACTCAACAGTGCCGACAGTCGGACTTTTTGGCTACAGGACTGTAGGCAACTTCTACAGTCCTATAAATATATAGGACTGTAGGCAACTTCTACAGTCCTGTTGTACATATAGGACTGTAGGAAATCCCACAGTCCTGTAGTATATGTAGGATGTAGGTAATCCCACAGTCCTGTTGTATATGTAGGACTGTAGAAAATCCCACAGTCCTGTGTATAATTTGAACCGTAAATTTTCTTACAGTCCCAGTGGTTTATCTGTATATCTGAAATTATCTATTTCTTTTCAGTAAATCGGTAGATGTGAAATGAAAATGACCCACAGCATCGATACGCAAGGAACGCAACGTGGACCATGTGGTTGAGAGACCACTCAGAATCGTCGAACCCGAGCCACATAGACAAGTCACTACGACGCCGCCGCGCAAGTCTCGTTTGAAGAAACCGGCTCCTCCGACTCCTCCATCTTCTTCCTCTTTCGAGGAATACGTGGCTCCTACTACTACTCCGTCTGCTTCCTCCTCTGAGGAAGACATGCCTACTGTCCGAACCCGGCCAGATGATGGTTCAGGACCTTCTCAAAAGCCGGCTAGTCCAATTTCGGCTCATCCAAAAGGTTGCTCTATGTTGTTGTCGTTCGACAACCATATTGCATTTAAAATATGGAAAGAGCCGGTATGTACACTATGTTATGAAAAATGAAGTTATGATTTAGATTACTATATATTTCAAGAAGTTAATTTCCTCCGATTGTTAACTTTTCAGGGGACCTATTGTATGTTCACGACGGTCGTGAACCACGGAAAGAAGTGCAATAGCTGGCAGTTTGACAGATTAGGAGAAGCCGTAAGGAACAAAATTATTCCTACCGGTTTGCACAATTTGGCCAAGTACGCATACAATACGGTGGACACTGCGCTTATATCAACATTCGTAGAGCGCTGCCATCCAGAGACCAATAATTTCCATCTCCCAGCAGAGAAAATGACGATTATTTTGGACGACGTCCATTACATATTGGGCCTCAATGTCCAAGGTCGGGTCATGATGAATGATATATTTGTTGAGGACTTATCGTGGCACGAACACGTCATCGGATACTGTATCAGATTCTCTTGGAGTTGACGATAGTAGTTTTAGACCCCTTCAAGATTTCAAGAAGTCATATGGTCTTCCTTTGAAATATTTGGAGGAGACATTCAAAGACAAGGAGGCCAAATGGAAAACTGTCGATAGGACGGCCAGTGCATACATATTTTTCGTATTTAGGAGCTGTCGACATTTCGGACAAGTCCGGAACTTCGATTCATGCCAGATATCTATTGAATTTTTTCGACATCGATACCTTGGATGAAATTTCTTGGGGATGTAGTATACTAGCATACCTTTACCTCGAGCTTGGTGCAGCATCCCGCGTTGGTACAAAGACAATAGCAGGATGCCAGACTCTACTCCAGGTAAAGAAATATATTTGCTCCTTTAGTTCTATACATAATATGATATTTCGTTGTTAAATTGTTGACTATACGTACGTGCATGGTTCGATGTTGAAGCGGGTTGAGGTGTGGCGACACTATGACGAGCAGCTTCCTAGAATTTGCCGATGGGAGCCAACTTTGGCTGATGCCAAACGTGCTGAAACATTGGCCACTATACGCAACACAATTGAAGGTAAAAAGAGAGCCTATTTTTTGTTAGATTATTTTGGGTCGTACTAATTTACTAAATTACGTTACAGATAGTATGTCATCCATATCGGAATCTACGACAGAGTAGTCGTCCATTGCAACCAATAGCTTTATTTCACGGCCTTATAAGTTGTCATGATATTGAGGAGCCTTATATGCCTGATAGAGTGCTTCGTCAGTTCGGTTTCGTACAAACGGTACCAAGTCGCACATTGAAAGTAATAAATGCTCCGGGAGGGACGAAACCCTTGAATTATATCCCGACCAAGTTTAACTGGGTCTCGGACTTCTTCACCGAGTGGCAACGACATGTTATTGGAGATTCTGAAAGACAAGCGGTGGTTGAGGTATCGGACTGCAGCGATAATTACATGGCATACTATGCTGATGCCAGACATCCAAAGTTGTTGGACCCTACCATACAAAGACCCGATGTTGTTGGAGCACTAGCGCCTCTTCCCGCCAAAAATGTCTTGTATACTGCATTGGTTAATATGGTGAGAAAAATATTTATAGATTCAAAAGATTTGTAATTGTTTACAAACAAACCTATTTTTTGTCATGTCATAACAGGCTAAAAAAGTAAAGCATTTGGGAAAGTATCTCCGTCCTCGTAAGGGCAAAAACTACAGAGAAATCAGTTGAAGAGATGGAAACAATTGACAACTCTGTTACCGAATTTGACCTCATCATTTCTAGGGAGCAGCGTACGAAAAGAAGAAATGATAAATAGTTTGGTTGTAGTAACTTTCGTTATGAAACTTTTTGGGAATATTGTAACTTTTGTTATGGAACTTTGTCGGTATGAAACTTATGTAATATTTGGTTATGGAACTTCTATGATGTTTTGTGATTCTATAATGTTTTATGAACAAACTTGTCCCAAAACTTATTATATGATGTTTGGGTATGAAACTACTGTAATATTTTGGTATGGAACTTCTGTAATGTTTTAGTATGAAACTTCAAAATCATAGTAGGAAAACATGCATTGTTGGTGGTCACCTAATTGAAACTCTGTCATTTCAATTTTATACCCTTGTCCTTTAGGACTGTCAACTAGTTGACAGTCCTATATGATGCTAGAACTGTCAACTGCTTGACATTCCTAGGACTGTCAAATAGTTGACAGTCCTAGTGTCATGTAGGACTGTCAACTTGACAGTCAAAATTAAAAGTTGAAAAATACATAAAGTTTTAATTAGGACTGTCAACTAGTTGACAGTCCTATCATCAATTAGGACTATCAACTTGTTGACAGTCCTAATTGAAACTTTCTGTATATACCTCTTTAGGACTGTCAACTAGTTGACAGTTCTATATGATTCTAGGACTGTCAACTGCTTGACAGTCCTAGTTTCATGTAGGACTATTAACTTGACATTCAAAATTGAAACTTGGCAAGTACAAAAAGTTTCAATTTTGACAGTTTTAATTTCAATTAGGACTGTCAACTAGTTGACAGTCCTAACATCAATTAGGACTATCAACTTATTGACAGTCCTAATTGAAACTTTGTATATACCCCTTTAGAACTGTCAACTAGTTGACAATTCTATATGATTCTAGGACTGTCAACTGCTTGACAGTCCTAGTTTCATGTAGGACTGTCATGTTGACAGGAAAAATTAAAACTTAGAATGTACAGAAAGTTTCAATTATGACTGTCAACTAGTTGACAGTGCTAATTGAAACTGTGTATATACCCCTTTAGGACTGTCAACTAGTTAACAGTCCTATATAATGCTAGGACTATCAACTGTTTAACAGTCCTAGGACTGTCAAGTAGTTGACAGTCCTAGTTTCATGTAGGACTGTCAACTTGACAGTCCAAATTAAAATTTGGGAAATACAGAAAGTTCAATTTGAACAGTCAACAAGTTGACAGTCTTGCAAGCACATGAAATCCACAATGACCATCCTTGGGAATATCAACAATGGACCAAATGTAACTGCGTATCTCATGTATGAAGCCTTCAATATACATACCCAAGCATTCGTTTGGCATGTCCGTTTTCTATTTTTTTCCTTCAAACAGTTAGCTTACTCTTCCGTTTCGTAGACTGAGCCAAAACTTCGTTCAACATGCTCAATGAACGATGGATCTCTCTTAGTTGACTCCATCATTTTCTTCTGTGAACTACTCAATCTTGTTTGAGGTCTTCCCTTAGGATTGGAATCAACGGATGGCTCGTGCATTCTAGCAGTTATCGGGTTAGCAATTTCTTGGATTTTAAGCTCAATTGACTCCCGCTTCGCTCCCAGTGAGGCACACCACCTTGCGTGAAGGAGTTTCACTTGTGGCAAAAAAAAATTATTCACTCTTCACCACGGGCATTATCGACAACTAACTGCCTCCAACGTTGATCAACAACATCTAGCGGAATAGATCTAGACTGACGACGATATTCGTTAATCGCATGTGCACAAGGGGGTCATTTCTATGTTCATGCTTTGCAATATTCAGACTCTTCTCAAATGATGTCTTAATCTTGTCCACCATCTGATCTAGCATTAAGTTGATAGCTTAGATGTTTTAATTTTGTGTGTGATCCTTCAACCCGGTTGGTGGTCACTGTACCATAATGCTTCACCTTATTCGTCCATGCTAAGACAACGTGTTATTTATGCGGTTCTAGCCATGTATCTTTGATATAAGAAATACATACCGGCTCCCTCGTCTCCCACTTTTCTTTGTACAAGTACCATGTCGCGTCGTAACTGTCTTTCGTTCTGGCTCGCCATACATGATTCCAATCACTGTAAAATTTCTCAAAAATGTCTTACGGAGGAAATACGGAGCTTAATCACATATTAAATACCTCTTTTATCAGTCTCCCTGTGAATAAAGAAGCAGCTCTTACAGGCTCTCATCGAGATCCAGCTTTGTCAATTTTACCATCCAATTTTTTGAACTTTAACTTAAATTGTGATTGGATATTACGATTGATATGCCAAGTGCATAGTAGTGTATCCGCGTGAGGAAAGACGATAGCTATAGCATTAATTAGGGCATATTCTCTGTCAGTAACAAAAATAGACGGCTCTCTGTGTCCTGTATAAAGTGTTTTTAGTTTTTCAAACGATCATATGTAGTCCTCGAGTTTCTCACTCTTCATGAAGCAAAAAACAACTGAAAATATTTTTCCGGTAGAGGTGAAGCCAACAACGTGGAAGAGAGGCATCTTGAACTTATGTCTTATATGTACAATCAAGAACCAATACGTCACCGAAGGACCGAGCCAAATGTGTGCAATCGGGATGAGCCCAAAACATTGAAAGGACGTCATTACTCTATGGATGTCTTCTATGGTACTCCACATAATGATTATCGGGAAGCAACTTCAATACTTGCGGCATCGCCATTCTTGTTTTCTTACTCTTGGCATTTGATTTCGCTATTGCGTTGTAGATTGACTTCATTGTTGACTTGTTATTCTCGTCTTCGTGTCGTATGGCGGAATAAATTTGTCTGGGTGCAACTCCTGAACTGGACAAATCTTCAGCTATCTTCCGCTCAACATTGTTCAACCGTCCGATATAGGGATGACCCGTAAGTGTTTTGGTAATATCATGATTGTGGATTCCATTCTTCACTTGGACTATCCACTTCACATCTTCTATGTTTACAATAGAGATCTTGAATGGACAACCGCATTTCCTCGTACCAACGCTTATGTTTGAAACTTTTCTTTGGGGAACTATATCTTTCTTTCCATGAGACCTGAACAAACCACCTCTTTCACATCCAAGCTCTATAGTTTTGCGTTTCGGACAGTTTCGGGCCGATCTTGATATCACAATGACTATATTATTTTTTCGACCAACTTCTCTGCACCAATGTAACGCTTGTTCGTCTGATTCAAAATAAATATCGGTCGAGAATAAATTTCCTACATCAACAGTAATTGGAGGAGGTACCACAATATCGGAAGACGATAACCCCTACGAAAGAAATTAAAGTTGATAAAACTGTTTAAAATTGAAGTGACTGCAGAAAATTAGGACAGTCCTCAAAATAACTAGGACTGTAGGGAATGTGATAGTCCTATTATTTTTTTAGGACTGTAAATTTACTTACAGTCCTAAGAAAAAAGAGGACTGTCAGTTGTTTGACAGTCCTAATTATTTATAGGACAGTCAGTTGTTTGACAGTCCTAATTATTTATAGGACAGTCAGTTGTTTGACAGTCCTACTGCCAAAAATTTGACAATAAATTGTCAAATTCATTACCGAGGGTGCTTCGGAAGAACTGAGTTCTTCGGCCGTAGCGGAGAGAGGATTAAGTGTATTAGATGACCCGATTTCTTCGAGATGCATCTCTCCTACATTAAACACATAAAATTCAATATTTATATGTGGACCTAATGTTTGAAAAACCTAATCGTCATAGTTAATTGATGACATACCAAATAACGGTTGAATATTATAACTTTTTGTATAGTGGGACTATTATTTTAATCTCCAATATTCACTTTAGCGTATAGGGTTTTGAGAATTGATAGAAAGTAGGTTTTGGAAGAAGGGAGCATAGGGAGAAGAGAGAGGTTGGAATCTATTTTTCATTGGCTTTTATATCAAAATATGGGCTGCCCTCAAGCAAAATATTTTAGTGGCAAACTTGTAAATAAACTGATAAAAATAGTCTGCCCTCAAACAAAATATGAAGTGCCTATAGAAATTGCCTAAAATAATGTAATAGACTCAAATCCGAAGACTTGCAACAATGACATGAAAGATATTCTCATTGACATTAACATACTTAATCCATTATGGAATCCTTGTCAGTGTCATTCAATGAACTCGTTTAACTAATTGAGCACCCATACTCTCGCTATAGTGTCAACTACATCAGCAACATAAGAGACCAGTTATACTCATCATATGTTTGATATAGAGAACACTTACCCGGTTTCACCAATATCCCTCTTGGTGAACTTATGGCTAGGAACATATTTTAAAAGCAAAACTTAAGGCATTTGTATCGCATCCAAGTCATCTAATAACAATACAAAATCCATTGCCTTTGTCCTTGGAAGTTTATCACATTATTATCAATTACATTGTCATAATCTAAATATAATGACATTAAATTAATATTAAAAATGTTTGTTATCAAAGTGTTCAGTATTAAATTATAGATAGTAAAGAGGTTCAAATCGGATCGGGATCCATATCATGAATTGTAAGATCCACGACTAAATCCTTTAAAAAATTATGCAAAAATATGGACAATTCATATTTATGTTATGTTATGCATATTTGAGGTATAGAACATCAAAGTAAGTAGGTTAGGACATTATACCACAAAATGTATTTTCAACAAAATGATAATCAAACTTATATTAATATTTCATCCTCCAAAGAGCAGCAAGAACAAAATAGAAAAAAAAATGACAACAAATAAGTTTCAATTGTTGGTTTCACTTTCACTTAAACTAGAGAGTATCTCCATTAGAATTATCCATATAAGGAATATTAGTTTCTCTTGTTCATCCAATTGGACCATTCATCCAATATGGATAGTACATAGATTCGGTAAGAGGCTCTCCAATATGTGCTTCTATCATACTGTATAAGGCCAACGTAAAAAAACAAAATGAATGTGAGCGGAGAGGGAGAAATCTAAATGCCTCTATTCTGTGGTTTTTAGAAAAGAGGAGAAGAAAAGTTTAGACCCACTACTAAAAATTGCGGGATTAGTGACGTTTTTAGCGACGTCAAATTAAATCGTCGCTAATATTAAAGATATCGGCGACTCCAAAGAATAACGTTGCTATAAGTCGCTGTTTGGCGACATATAGCGACGTTTAGCGACGGTAATTCAATTTTTTAAAAGAATAGTCGCTATAAATTTATTTAAGGTCACTAAACGTCGCTGAGTTATATTATTAGCGACGTTTAGTGATGTATTTAGCGACGTTAATATATTAAATATTTAGCGACGTATTTAGCGACGTCTATGACGTCGCTAAATATTTATATTAGCGACGTCATTATCTAGCGTCGCTAAACGTCGCTAATTTATTTCATTATTTAGGGTTGTCGAATTCATTTTTCCCCCATTTCCTTTGATCTCTCTCCCAAATTTTTAACCCCCCCCTCCGTCGTGTCCGGCTCCCCTCCTCCCTCCGCCTCCCCTCCTCCCTCCGGCGTCCTCCTCCCTCTGGCGGCTCCTCCTCCCTCCGGCGTTCTCCTCTCTCCAGCTCCCCTCCTCCTTACTCGGTGAGATCTCTGTCTCTCTCTCTCTCTAACACGACACAACACGACACAACACGATACAACATGAAACTACTGCTACTAGTACTTAGTCTTATCTCGACACTTGTCTTGTATACTTTTGTGCCTTGCCCTTGTCTATTGATTGTCGCCATATCGTCCTCTGCACCAACTACAACGTCCTCATCTTCTTTCTTTGGGTCTCTTATAATTCAGGAATCAGAACACCAAGATCCTTCTTTGTAATACTACCAGACTTAATGGTACACTTTCTATAGTACTACCAAACTTAATGGTACTACCAGTCAATGTCCGGTAGACTTTCTATAGGAGGTCTTGCTAATAATGTATGCACTTGACAAAGTTTAGGCGAATGATAGGTCTTGAGAGAGTTGGATCCCTCTGAGGATGAAGCAGTAGGGCATGAGATTGGTGAGACATTATATGCGGCATAGACCTTATCAACGATATATCCTCCACCTTTATCGTTTGACAAAGGATGACAGAGAAGGGAGGAGAGGTAGATTAACTGACCTTCAAGATTGGTCTAGGGGCATGGCCTGATAAACTTTCTAGATCTCCTGATAATTGTTGTACTTGGCAAAGTTGAGTCGAAGAAGAGGTCTTGGGAGAGTTGGAGACCACAAAGGAGGATGGAGCAGTAGAACATGAGATTGGTGGTGCTGATGACCATGATCAGGAAGACGATTAGTGGGGCAGGAAGGATTGGGAAATGGCTATGAAGGTAGCATACTTAATGTGCTGGACAGACACATGGAGGGGTAGAGTCCATTGTGGGTATTGTAAACGATGAAGAGGTTGATGTCGAGTTCAAGGAGGTTGATGAGGTAAACAACTTAGGCAATATGTTGTAGGTGCCGAGAAGGCTACTGCAGACTGCTAAACCTGCTGTCGAAGGCTCTGCAGTGCACTGGCTCTGCTGCTACTTGCTGAGTTTACTTGCTGTTGTGCATCCTTCCTGCTGTGCACTGCACAGTGTTGCTGCACACTGATTCCTCACTGTTGCACTGTGCAGTACAGCTAGCTGCTAGCATAGAGCTGGCACACTTCTCCCTTCACTTCCAAATGATGCACACTGAAAACTGTGAACTGCTCTCCCTAGTGACCCGAGCTCACTTAATCACTCAAACAACCATATTCACACACACACATACATAGGACATTGTGTATCAAGTTAGAGCAGTTCTTACCTTCCTCCAGAGAATTACACTGTATTTAACGATTTATAGGACACATATTGTCATTTTTGCAGAAGTATCTAGAAATGGATATGAATCTGCATCATCGTTCATGGATGTACAACCGTCATCCTGATGACATGTGCGGTGTGCGGGATGAATTTTCTGAAGATGGTTGAAAATAAAATATTTTGCTTGTAGAATGTACTATATTTTGACAGTAGAATGTACTATTTTGACGAATATATGTATTATATTTTGACTGTATAATGTATTATCCATTTAGACTTGTGACACCACTAGTTATTTACTGTATAATTCTATGAATGTTGTGAGATATGTATAGCATTTTGAATTTAGAATGTACTATATATTTGTGTATTTCTTTATTCATCATATGTTGTTATCAGGTATGACAGGACGACGTGGAGGGTTCGGCAGGTCCCGAGGTAGACAGAGTGCTCCTCCGGTACTGCCTACTGTTGGTTTGGATCCTCGTTGCCCAGTACTACAGTATATCGATCAGTCACATCTCCAACTGCGACGACATTACGTGGCATCACTCCTGGGACGAGTAGTTCCAGGCCTGATAGTACTCCCTCGTCCAGCGTTCCTCCTGCTGACGGAACCATGGAGACAGATGAGCATATGGAGGAGGTCGTGCCGACGTTGTCCCAGTATCAGCTAGATCCTCCATGCGCATCTCCGGAGGAGACGAGGACAGAGATTTGGGCCGACAAATACCCCCACACTTAACATTTGCTCGTCCTCGGGCGAAACTTTAATTTATTTTTTCAAAAAGAAATCAAGGTTGCAATATCATAAATAAAAAAATAACCAAGCTCTTCAAAACTCATAACATATCATGAACATATATTTTTAAACAACTTCTAATTACTTAGTAGATATTTTTACTTGAAAAATGGAGTAAACTAAATAGGTAGACCCTCACGGAATAAATACTCAACTCTCATGTGTTTAAAGGTATATATTTCACTCAAATTCATTCCAAAAGAAATGATCTACCATAAGCTTGCATATCTTCTCATTCTCCTACACTGGGATCACATGCATAACATAAATCATAAGGACTTTTCATGGGTTGTAATATGGCTTAGGAATAAGGTGGAATATATTTGGGAGTGTAGCTCAAAAGCCATCAAAACTAGTGGAGCAAAATTGAATTAACTCAATCTCAATATAAAACATGTAAAATCAATCACTCCATTTTGCAACATCTTCAATTTGGCTTTTAAAGCATTTAAACAATATAAAACAACTTTCATCCTCTCTTTTCTTCTTTTTTTCTTCTTTTTTTCTCTCTTTTTTTTATTTTTTTATTTTATAACAATAATGGAACTTAGGAAATTTGAGGATGAAAATATGTTTCATTTTGTGGGTTGTAACCAAACCACAAATTTAGACACCCCTACTCTTATTTTTTCGTACAACCATACATATCATAATGATCAACAATGCTCCACTAGATTTGCGACTTGGGTAAAGGTATAAATATTATTGGTTGAAAGCTTGTAATGTGGGTATACCAAGAAAAAGGCAATAAAGCTCAAAGGGGTTCAACAAAAAAAAAATTAATTACAAGGTGGGCTATTTGGCTTATGTAACTCATAACAAAGATGGCCTTAATCATGTTCATGCATGCATGCGTCAATGTGATCTCGAAGAGAATCAAAGCAAGTTCTAGAGAAACAAATCAGTGGAAGAATATCTCTCATAAAATAATAATGAGACTGATGTGTCAGTCTAAAGGCTCAAATTCTCATTGATTTTTGTCTACAAATTTAGATACTACCATTTTCAATAAAAAAAATAACTAGACTAACTAATTCTAAGTTGAAAAAAAAAATTACTTATTCAATCATGTTATAATTTTTTCCAATTTAGATGAATCTTACTCATGACATACACAACCAAAAATCATTAAAAATCACAAAAACAAAATTCTTTTATTTAAAAAAAATTCTTTTTTTTAAAAAATACAAACTCAAACAGCTTAAAAAAATTAAATCTCCTCCCCCACACTTAAAACAGACATTGTCCCCAATGTATGGTTAAATGCAAAGAAAAGACAAAATAACCAAAAATAAAATACGAGAATAAAAATAAACTTCCCTTGGGATGCCTCCCAAGCAGCGCCTTTGTTTAATATTGTCGTTGGCTCGACTCTATGCACACTCGATATAACTAGGCAGGAGTTTCAAGTCTAGAATGCATGCCTGCAAAACAGAAGGTAAAGGTCTTTTGTTATAAATTGGTAACAAAATATATGGAATGTTACCTGACTGTTGTCTTTTTGGAAGATCGTTCAACACTGCAACAGTTTTATGTAAGTTAGTACTCAAAGCTAACTCATGTTCTTTCTCAAAATTCTCACTGATGGTAACTTTTACTCCATCTTTTCCATCAAGTTTAAAAACTTCTTTTGTATTAGGTACTACATCGTCATTAGGAATGTTCTTGTCTGCAACGATATTTTTCTCTTTGTCTTCTTTTGACGATGCACGTGCTTCTTTTTCTGGAATGTCAACCTCTTTATCACTTCTCAAAATGATAGAACATGGAGTTTCTTTTGGATTTCCTATCGTTTGAGATGATAATTTCTCTAAGCTTTGTGCCTCTAGCTTATTAATTGCAGTTGTTATTTGGCTCATTTGATTATTCAAACTTTCGATACTAGCCCTCGTCTCCTGTTAAAATTGTAAGTTATTAATGGCAATAGACTTAACAATATCTTCTAAAGACATACCAGAATTAGAAGTTTGGCTCGCTTGTAGGTATTGCTGCTTGTACTGCTGGTAACTTAGACAATTTTGAGTTGTGGGCTGATTTAATTGTGGACTCTTATAGGTGAAATTGGAATGATCTCTCCATCCTAGGTTGTACGTGTCTGAATAGGGATCATACTTCATTGCTTGTAGTCCAGGAAAACCATATGCTGCATTCACTTGTTCATTAGGCTCCTCTTGAAGAGTTGGGCACATATCGGTTGGATGCCCTATTACTAGACAAATATCATAAGCCTTTGTTGTTTCCATGTTACCTACAACCATCTGACGAACAAGAGAAGTTAAACAAGAAATTTGTTGTTCTAGGGAATAAACATTTACCTCATCAACATGCCTACATGGAAGATCTAGCCAAGTGCCAAATTTTTGAGAATTGGCCGCCATTTCCTGTTACCGAACTTTTTTTTTTGCTAATAGACAGAAAATTATTTGATCACAAGAACGAAATAAAGATCACAAAAAGCACAAAAATCAACTAAAATTACTCCCCGGCAACGGCGCCAAAATTTGGCGTGCTGTCGTAGGCACCCAAAAATAAAACCTTTACTCTTGAAATAATATGTAGTAGTGAGAGTAAGGATCGTTCCCACGAAGAGTAATTAGTTTGATCTTTATGCTATGTAAATAAGATTGGAGGGGGGGGGGAGTTTTGGATCAAAGCAAATTTAAAAAGAGCTAAAAACAATTAAAGTATTAAAACAATCAAAGGAAAAAAAATGTTGGTCTCAGTCAACATCCATCATTGGAATCTTAAAACTGATCATCGATGCAAGTATATATTAATTCATACTTTGAATATTTATCGTTGGAATTATTTTCCTATCTCCTTCAGCCACAATTAATTAAAAACAAGCGATCTAATTAACCTTAACTACTAAACAATCCCAGACAAGTGCTAAAGGTTTAATCTAGTAGCGTATTAAACTCGATGAGATCGATGAAGCAAAACAACACAAGCACAAGCGGTTGCATTTAATTTTGTCAAAAGTTTTCCTCCTAAGATCTAATAAAACAAAGCAGTTCATTAAATCTTGGTTGCTTCACAAATTAGAGGAATCGAACAATTACGGATTCGATATCTAATTTAGCATTAGATTGTCAGGAATAATAAACTAGTATGCATCCTAGTCATTAAACAAGATAATCATGAAAATATGCATAAGAAAATATTCGATACTCAAAGCACAAATCAAAAGTATAAACACAGATTAGATCTCACAAGTTTTATTCATTCTGAGGCTTCCGTTTCCTTCGACCAACAAGACTTTTAGCTCCGCATGTTCATGAAAACTTCAAAAAAATATTGGAGAAGAGGAAGAAGAGTTGTGTGTTATTTTTTTATTTCCTCCTGATCTCTATCCCTTTTATAGACTCTAAATTAGTTGTTTGAAGATCACAATATCTTTCCACAAATCCTCTAATAGTTACAACAACCCAAACAATAAAATAAAATCTTTGAAAAAGTTGGAAAATGGTTATTTCAACTCCACTTTTTGTGCACAGCATAGTTGACTCAACTTCAAGCTTGATTTGGTCCATGATGTAGCCAGAATCTCGGGAAAATCAAAACAGCAAAATTGTGCCTCTATCACTTAGCTTTCCGAATCAATCTGGATCAGCTCAATTGGACTTCGGATGAGCAAGTTATGACCATTTTGCTACAAGGTATCAGAACTGTCCAAAATTGATAATTAGCTCCATTTTGCTTTTAGTGACTCCAATTGTATCCTAGATCAAAATATAAAAGTAATGAGTATCTTTAGACATTAAATGAGCATAAAGGAGTATATATTAAGGAATAAAAATATAATATTTTATGTTCTCATCAACTGCCTACTGTTGGTTCTGGATCCTCGTCGCCCAGTACTACAGTATATCGATCAGTCACATCTCCAACTGCGACGACGTTACGTGGCATCACTCCTGGGACGAGTAGTTCCAGGCCTGATAATACTCCCTCGTCCAGCGTTCCTCCTGCTGACGGAACCATGGAGACAGATGAGCATATGGAGGAGGTCGTGCCGACGTTGTCCCAGTATCAGCTAGATCCTCCATGCGCACCTCCGGAGGAGACGAGGACAGAAATTTGGGCCGACGGTACAAAGTAAGTCAATTAGATGGTTTAGCATCATATATATCGTGTATTTCTTTATTCATCATATATTGACTTTTTCGATCAAAATAATTCTCTGTATAGACGACCATCGTCGGTTCAGAGACGCCTGGGCCTCTTTCTGAGGAACAACTATGGTGGCCCTTGGATCAACTACTCTAAAGCTCCGGAGGTGAGGAAGGCGTTCTGATTTGCGCACTTCAAGGTAAAAGTATATTATATAAATCCTCTAATTTATGCATATTATATAACTTATCCGTGATGCTCACTTACTAAATTATTTATTGTAGTAAACGTATTTCTATCCTCCGCACCGGGCCGAGTTGATCGAGCGGATGTTTCCTGTCGTTACCGCCAAGCTTATCCGTGATGCTCTGGATGACCAGAAGGCTTGTGATCGTGCTGGAAAACCGATCCAAGGTTGGATCACGCCTGAGCAGTGGGCTGCGATGAGGGCTAGATTCGACGATCCGAGGTACAAGGAAAGGTCTGAAAAGGCCAAGGCGGCTAGGCGGAATGCTGCAAAGTGGTGTGGTGGCTCGATTCAGACGATGAAACATTTTCGTCATTTGGTATGTTTTTATTTAAGATATATTATTTTAATGTAAGTACGATAAAATGGTAGTAGAAAAAATGTTTAATTTTAGTTCTAAATAATATATTTTTAACAGGTACAGAGGGGTGAGGATGTAAACATGGTGACCGTCTTCCTGGCCACCCACCGAAAGGACGAAAATCCCATTGATGAGAGGACCTCGCAGACCTATGTAAGTACTTTACTTTGTGTTAATTTTAATATAACTTAGGCAATTATCGAGTATCCAAACTTTTCTAGGCCGAGTATCTTAGGTTGCGTGAGCGGACGACTGCTAGTGCACCTACAGCTGGAGAGGCTGGTACTTCCTCGCAGCCCGCTCCAGCTCTGTCGGCGGACGAGCTGTGGGTGACCGCCGCTGGTGGTCTCCAGAGGGGTACGTACTACGGTACGGGATGCTATGGCGTCCTGGTTGCGACGCAGTCATCTAGGGCCTCCCCGACAAGTGTGCATTCCCCACAGCCCTCGCAGTCGTCGGCCCGAGTCCAGGAGGCCGTTGACCGTCAGATTGCGTCTCTCCGTGACGAGTTGCTGCGAAGGATGGAGGAGCAGTCCCGGTCCCAACCGCAGGCGGACGATGCAACGCTCATCGCACGATTTGATATGCTCGAACGCAGCATCATGGAGCTCTGGGATTTGACAGCTGAACTTAGAGCCTCGACAGAGCGTAGCGTAACGGAGCTGCAGGCATCACAGCTATCCATGGACGAGAGGCTGACGATGATGCATGATTCAATGGTTCATAGCAGTACGAGGCTGTTATCTACCATGGATTCTTACAACCAGCGACTCGTAGAGTTGGAGCTGATACGTCCTCCTAGTGCGCCTACATCGACACAGACTCCACCGACGTCACTGCCTTCTCTATCGACATCGCTGTCGATTTCACGGGAGCAGTATGATCTGTTCTTATCCTTCATGCGTGCCGATGGTCATCCTCCTGCAGATCCACAGTAGTCCTAGTTAGGACCGTTTTATTATAGATTGTTTGTGTTTCAGACATTATTTTTGGTATTCTTTAGGACGAGGCTTTTAATTTGCTGTATTCTTTGTATTCTTTAGGATGAGACTCAGTTGTATGGATATTTGCTGTATTCTTTACGACGATATTCTCTTAATTCGGTTTTAATTTCAATATTTTATTTTCTTCAAATTTTATTATATTATTCATATTAAATATATGTTAATTTACCGGTGTTGAGTGTTCAACCCAAGGGGGTCGGCGAACCCAGTAAATTCAACGGAGGGTTGCTCGGGGTTTATTTGTACAGATTGTGAATTAATAAACTGCAGTAATAATAGTTTAGAAACAATTCAGTATTCAATTTTTTTTATTTTTTCACTGTATCATTAGCGACGTTTTTAGCGATGTTTAGCGACGTTCAACCACGTCGCTAAATATGTCGCTAAAAATGTCGCTAAACAAAGTCGCTGTCCGTCGCAACTTGCTGACATGGCTGTATTGCCAGGTCATAGTAACGTCGCTATAAACGTCGCTACTTATGTTGCTAATTTGCGACATAAAGCGACAAATATACACGTCGCTAATTAGCGACGTTGTGTCGCTAAACGTGCTAATCTAGCAACGCATTTACGTCGCTAGAAAACATCGGCATAGCAACGTTTGGCGACGTTTTTCCTGTCAGCGACTAACTTAAAGGCGACTTCAGTAAAACATCGCTAATTACGTCGCTAAAATTATTTAGCGACGTTTATTGATCATTTAGCGACGTTTCTTTACGTCGCTAATTTGACTTATTCTGGTAGTGACCTTCCTATTTAAGAAAGAAAATAACGGAGAAAAGGAGACATGATATAATATAAGAAAAAGGCGACTCAACTTAAGTTTTAAAGAAAAACCAAAAGCAAATGTGGTACCGCCCAACTCTAGATCCTACGATCCGGGTCGAATCGTGATCCACAACCCGGATCATACAATCCTTGTCCCATCCCAATCCAAGCCAACGAGTCGGATCGTGTAGGCTTCGATCCGAACCGGATCCCACGATCCGCGATCCGGATCGTGCGATCATGAGAAAGAGTGCTAGATCTAGTGATATTTGTACAATTGAAACACTATTCTAATTACTTGCTGGGACATATCACTATCAGCTGGAACCAATGAGGTGAGGTCAAAAGTCGTATCGGATTGTAAAATTGTAAAGGGGTTCGAACCATATCGAAAATTGTAGCAAATGTTGTCAAAATCGTAAAAGGGTTTGGATAGGATCGAAATCCGAACAGTGAATCATAAATCATAAGATTCTTTATTAAATCTTAAAAAATCAAATAAATGTAAAAAATATAGACATTTCAAATATAAGAGAAGCATAATTGATAAATAAATTCAAAAAACAAATAGGTTTTAGCACATATCATGCACAAAGGAAGTCAATCGACTAAAAAACTATAGTTAATAGGATCCCAAACCAAAAGCCACAAAAATTTGTACTATAGATATTTTTTATCCTTCCACAACCTTACAATGCAACCATTTCATTTTTTCTTTCCCGTCTTCCAAAACCAAAGAGAAAAAGAGTAAAAAAGAGAGCAAAATTTAAAAGTCACCTCACAAAGATATTTAGCAAAACACAACATAATGTGCAATGTGCTTCTCTCTTTCCTAACTTGTAGAAGTCCACCGTAACAAAAGAGAACAGATCAACACAAACGAGGTAGAATTGAATTTTTCCCCCTTTGGTTTTCCCCTCAAAACCAAAGTTTTGAGAGAGAAGACACAACAAGAAGATTTAATCAATAGAATATAAAGAGTAGCATAGTAAAATATATAAACAATTAATATTGCAAAAAACAAAAGTTTCAGTTTTATAAGAAAAGTTAAAATATAGTCTCAACCACAAATTGGGTCCGCTTGGGTTGAGAGGTATTCAGATCCCGATTCCACGATCGGGATCATACGATTCATATGATCCGGTTACAATACTTGTCCAGATCCACGTAAGGGATCGGATTGCGAAGATTCAAAATTGCATTGGATCAATTCATGAGATCCACGATCCAGATTGTATTATCTTAAAACAAACGATTCATTTGTGGGATTTGATTCACACAGAGTCAAAAAATGGTAAGATGCACAATTCAGATAAGATCCTTACAACAAAGATCAAAGATTCTAGATTAATTCTATAAAAAAATCAAATAAATATGAAAAAATGTGCATAATTCAAATATAAGCGATGATGCATAATTGATATATAAACCCAAAAAACAGGTAAGTTTTGGCATATATGATGCAAAAAAGGCCAATCAACTCAAAACTATAATTAGTAGGATCCCAAATTGTTAAAAATCCTAAAGCCTCAAGATTTGCATTGTAAATGTTTCTGATCCTTCCACAACCTTACAACGCTCCCCATTTAATCTCACTTTTGTCCATCTTCCAAAACCAAAGAGAAAAGGAGCACAATAAAGTCACCTCAAATAAAAATTCGTAGTCAAAAAAACTATACGTTTGTATCTTTCCTAACCCTATAGTCCACCGCAACAAAACAAAACAGATTCAAAGAAATGAGGAAGAATTTGAGTTTTTTTCCCCTCAAAATACTAGTTTTGGGAGAAAAGAAAAGAGTACTAACAGAATATGAAAAGTAGCATATGAAAGTATACAACACTTTAAAATTGCAAAAAAATAACTCTCAATTTGAAAAGAAAGTCAATATGGTCTCAAACACAAAATGGGTCTTCTTAGAGCGGGATCGTATAATTTTGGTTGAACTGAATTCCGCAACCTGGATCGTACGATCTCTGTGATCAAGTAAGATTCTTGTCAAGATCCATATATGGGATCCGGATTGCTAAGTGTCAAAATCGGATTTGGTCGTAAGATCCGGACAACAAGGAATTCATGTATGGGATTCGGATCACGAAGGGTCAAAATGAATCAGATCGTAAGATCCACGATTCAAATCTTAAGATCCATGTATGGGATCCTAACATGGATTGGGACTATAACGGACCTTGTCTTGGACCTCGTTGCCGACCTCGAATTCCCATTTGAACGAGTGAGTCGACCTTGGATCCGTTACCTAGATCTTGTCTTTCCTTGCTGAACTCGTTCCCCTCAGCTTTGTAGCCTATGTCGTAGTTATGATTAGGGGGAGTTTGATGTGATCCGTCTACTGGACATGATATTGGTACCTCTCAGCATACTCGTCTATGTGCACATTATGGTCGTACGAATTATTCTTCTATTTCTTGTTGGATTAAGTATAGCATATTTGCTTGGACACGTTGATTTACTCTAGAGACATCTGGTACTACTACTCGTCGCTCTTGAGTTGGTTCTAATCGTGCGGAATATGACCGCCATATTTGACCTCCGCTGACTGGCATAACGGCTTTACCCAAGGTAGTCAAAATCGTATCAAATGAACTAGCAAAGTAACAATAGTAGTCAACTACTAACAAAAATGTGTTCTTTAACACGTAACAAAATATAAGGAATGTAAAATAAAAAAATAAACCAATAGAACAATCATTCATCTTCATCAAACACCATCACATTCGATTTGGTTCATTCTAATATTTGGGACAGTATCGTCTTTCTCTGGTCCTTGTTATTTTATCACATTTGTTGGTCCTTGTTATTTTATCACATTTGTTGATACTCACGGCTTACATGGGTTTATCTGCTAAAGACTCATGACTTGCATGGGTTTATTTGTTGAACACTCGTACTGAAGCCTTCAACATGTTTAAGCTCTTTTATTAACAAATCAGAACTCAGTTTTTTTGTGTCGTTAAAGTTCTTCGCTCAAATAATGCCTTGGAGTATATAAAATGTGATTTGTCTACTTAGTATGCATTTCATGGTATCATTAATTAAACCGCATGTGCTCATACATCTTAGCAGCATGGTGTCGTTGAGTAGAAAATTCCCATATGCTAGATTTTGGCCGCACTATAATGTCCCTATGAATGTTCAAGTATTTTTAGACTGATGTCGTTTTTACTACAAACTATCTAGTGAACCCTATACCCTCTTCCATTCTATATGGACCCGCTTGTTGGCCCAATGTTTAAATTGAGTTTTTGAATATGGCTAATCGATTAAGTTTAGCATCATGATAATCGTACAATCACTATAGTATCTTCTGCTTAAACTCAGCATTATCCAAATATGCATTAATGTTGTATTTGCTTCTGCATATATTTTCGTTTTGTCTAACATGTACCTGCAGAAAACAATAAGCAAGATTATCATGGACATATGCAACGACGAAATGATGATGAGCCAAAGATGACGTTATATCAGAAGATTTTTCTGAACCGCTTATCCGGAGCCTCGCACTCGGTGGTTCCGCTCAAGGACTTATGCGTCTTCCAGTCAGCAGGGCATTTCAAAAGTTTGGCGTCATCATAGTACTCTTGGTTTTCATATGTAATTTTGAAGTTTATTGAGTCTAGGACTTATGTATATCGAGTCGCACTGGCATACTCAAAGTCCACTCAAATATCTGAAAACCTATCCATCCAAAATCAGACAAAAATTGGCATGAACCAAAGCTAATACCATTCTGAAATAGGCCAACCGAACTCGGGCAGAACTCTGGCCGAACTCGGTTTTGTCATTTTCATAATATTGACTAGCTGTGAAATCCCTGATTTTATGGCCCCATCGTTCGGAAAATTTAAATATTTCATACCGAATTCTGGCCGAACTCGGTTTGAGCATACCCTATAAATAGACATGGATCTTCACATTCCTACTTGCTCATCTTCTGCTCATCTTTCTATCCTATAGTGAGCAAACCCCTGAGATTTAACCTTTCTCATCTCCAAGATCAACTCTCCAGCCTTCTAGTGCCAAGTGTGATCTCGATTTAGAAGTCTGACAGAGTTGTAAGAGCTTGGCTCAGCAAGTTCTCTTTAACTGTGAAGTTGCAAGCCTTCGTATCAAAGCTTGTGGTTGTAAAGAAGTAGCAAGCCTTCGGATCAAAGCTTGTGATTCACTATTGGTCATTATAGTGGATAAAATTCCGAGCAAGAGTTATCAGGACTGGACTAGTCCTCTCAGAGAAAAACCAGTATACATCGCGGTGTTTGCGTTTGCTCTCTCAACTTTATTACTCTACTTTATTTACTGTTATTAGTTGGTAGCTGCCTTAACGTGCATAAATTTTAATTGGATAGATTATTCCGCTGCATTTTATTTACCCCCCCCCCCCCTAGAGTTGCCTTACGGTCCTACACCGCTTGCCTTTTGATAAGGCTATTTTTTCCTTTGACTCTTAACTTTTTCGGTTGTGTTTGTTCACAAATTGACACATGGTACATGGTCATGATAAGTTATCTCCTTAATAGATCAAGTGTTATACCTAGAAAGGGTATTGTTATTATGATCCTCTCACGTACTATTACTATATCGTTACTATATGGTAGACGATGGAGGAAACTTCATACTATAGTAAAGATTCGCATCCTCTTCATTCTCCTACTCTTATGGTGGTTATGTTCTACATACTACTACCTCGATGGATCCTATTTCTTCCTCTCCTTCCTTTCGGTTGCTCCTACGTGTTCCTAACACCTCACCACCTTCCGTCCCTAGTTTCACTACGACTCCCCCATTACTACATCTCTGTCATTGCAAGTTTATACTTATCATCTACATGCACCTCGTCACCCTCTTCCCGATGCTTCATATACTATTACTTTACATGTTGCTGCTTCTCCACCTCCCGTTGTTGTACCTCCACCTGATTCCTCAAATTTGGATTTCCTTATTACCCTTCATAGGGGAAAATGTACCCTTGCCTTACTCTATGGAGGATTGTGTCGTATATGCTCCCTTTGGTCCATATAGCAAGATGATTTTTACTTTGACTCCATTACTATTCCAAGGACACCCACTTACGTAGAAGCAGACTATGATTGGAGACATGGATAAACTACTCTTGTGACACTCAGGATTTAGTTCTTGCACCTCCCCGTAGTGATGTTGTTGCTTGCTAGTGGATTTTCACTCTTAAATATGTGCAGGATGGAAGTATTACTTCTTGCCAAGTCCCTTCTGTGGCAAAGGACTTTACATAGACCTATGGGGTCAATTTCTTTGCGACTTTTTCTCCTGTTGCTCGTCTCAGCTCTATTTCGTCTCTCTCTTTTTCTTGCAGCCAACCAATTATTGGCTTATATTTCAACTATATGTCAAAAATGATTTCTTATACGGTGATATTGCCAAGGAGGTTTATATTGAGCAACCTCCGAGATTTGTTGCTCAGGGAGACAATCTTGTGTGCAAACTGAAGGGCAATCTATGGTCACACAAAGTCCTCGTACCTAGTTTGAGAACTTTAGTGAGGTAGTGATAAGAATCTACCTCAAACGAAGTCTCACTATGTGTTTATTTGAAATAATAAGTATGGAATCATTATTATGATGGTATATGTTGATGATATCCTATTATCTGGCAGTGATTTTGTGAGCATTGAGGAGACTAAAGTCGACCTTCAGAAGCACTTTGTTACCAATGACTTGGGCGGCCACCTTGATAACTTCTAGGGATTAAGCTAGCCTGTAGCAGGTCAGGCATAATTTTCTCCCAGAAAAAAATATGCAATGGACTTACTGTAGAAAACTGAACTGGGTTACTGGGTTCTAAAACCCGTTGATACTTGTGGAACAAAACCCAAATAGATGGCTGGATGACGATCAGGAGATTACAGATAAGTCACAGTATAAAAGACTTATTGGGGAAATTCATCTACTTGATTATTACTCGGCCTGATATTTCTTTTTCAGTTCATACGGTTAGCCACTTCATAGAGAATCCCAAGATGTGTCACTAAGATACAACTCTTCGAATACAAACATCCATCAAGAGGTCTCCAAAAAAAATGCCTTCTATATTAGTGCCATGGACTCAAGATCGAATCATACTTTCATGTTAACTATGACGGATCGACGAGTCGTCGACGATTGACGTACGATTATTGTACCTATGTTGGAGGAAACCTTGTTACTTTGAGGAGCAAGAAACACACAGCCGTTGCTAGATCTAGTGTCGAGGCAGAGTATAAAGCTAGGACACACTATTTGTAGATGTAGTTGCGGACTCTAATTGCGGATCTTGGAATCAAGTACATTGAGCCATTACCTCATGCCTCTATTTTTATTGCTAGCAATCCGGTCTTTCATGAGAGGATCAAGCACATTGAGGTGGACCGCAATTTCGTTCGTTACGTTGTCATGACCAAGCAGAACTCTACTCCATTTATCAAGCCCCTTTCAACATTTCATTTCACCACTTTATGTACCAAGCAAGGCATGCATGACATACATGCTCCACCTTTAAGGGGAGGTGTTAATGTAGAGCCCACTATGTTGGACATTAGTATCTCTCATGTATATATACTCCTTACAGTCTACATATGTAGAAGGTTGGTGACAAACATTCTTGGAGGCTCTACTTGTACAAAACTCATAGAGTATAGGTCCAAGAGACAAGTCAAAGGCAAATGTATTATAAAAGTCGAGCTATAAAAGAACTATAAAAAAGTTCATGGAAATCGACAAAGATAGTTTACTATCAAACCCTTTCTCTCAAGGGCAAGAGCACACAAAATAAATTGTGAAGAAGACTAATTACAATAGAGACTTAGGTACTCATTTTATACCGTAGGCAACCTCCAATATTTTCTAGTTCTTTCTAGAATTAGGAATTATTAATCCCGTAAAGAATAAATTAGAAATCCTAACTCATCCTCACAATTTCTATAAAAGAAAACAAGATGGAATGAAGGAATCATATCCTAATTAACAAGGAATATCAATCATAAAAAGAATCCTAATCCTGAATAAATATTAGGTATCATAATCATTAAAAATTATGAAAGTTAATCCCTAAAATTATAAATAGGAATCCAAATCATAAATCTAAAAGGAGATCCTCCTAGATCAATACTCTCCCTTTGGGAGGAGTGAAGATACTTCGAGCACATAGTCGTAGTCTTGGGAAGGGCTTCTCCCCCTCGGATTGTCATTACCATTTTGCTTTCTTTGACAACTCTCCCTTTCTTTCTATGCACTAATAAATGTCCATGTCAAGGCTCAAGCATTGTGGCACTTTCTCTCCAAGACATGGTCCTCCTTCAATGGTTCTTCCTTCTCTACAAAGATGTCTTCCACTACTAAGTAACATTGTGTCAACACTATCATCCCCGTCAAGCATCGACGGCTCGAATAGCTTTATGTACTACTAGTTAGATAAAATTTATATAATATTATTAAAAAATTAGATAAATTTTAAATTATGTTAGAATATTTTAAATATAATAATTTATTATAAATATATTTTTAAGTTTTTGAATATGTATTTAGTTAGATAATCTCATTTAGTTAGTTTAAAGGTAATTTAAATATTGAATATATTTTAGAATCTATACATGTTCAAGTAGTTAGAAATATTTTAGATTTTTAAAAAAATTCTGAGAGAACGACGGTAGTTAAAAATATCTTAATTTTTTTTTTGAAAATTAAATGGTTGATGATATACGTACGGCTTATACGGCTCAATTTGGGGCCAGTTCTAACCCGCATTATATTATTGAAGATGTATTCACCACGAAGTACAACTGCATCTATGGTAAGTCGAACCGATAAGTATTGTCTTCCACCTTCTGCAGAAACTCGAACAATCTGTATTGTATGGTAATCTTCTTGCCCTAGTCCTTGAGACACTCATTGGTCAGCTGGAACCATACCTTATTTCCCACCTTGACATCGCTCTCGACTTGGTAGGGATCGTGTCGCTCCTTATACCACTGTTGAGACTTATTCAAGTTCTCCTCAACAGTCATCTGTATCGTCTGGATCCTCTCCATAAATCATTGTGCTTGCAACTCCTCTTCCTGCTCCTTACATTTGTCGACTCCCTGCTAATAGTAAACTCTGAGTCGAACAGACTTTGAGACAAGTACCCAAAATATGCCTCAAACTAACCGATTGAAAGCATGCGAAAGATATGGTCCCTTATCATCGAATGTACTTGTTTCTCCCTATTTGACACATCATGCTGACACATGCCCATAATAGGCAAAGAAGATTCAGGAATAAGTCGACTCCCGTTCTCAACGAACCTTTTTGGTAACAGACCTTTGGAATCTTCAAATAAGTCTTCATACTTCTCCACCCAAGCTTTTGCCTTTGAACTTTGTCCTCTACGAGCCACTAATCTGTGATTCTACGTAGCCGCCTAGTCTTCCTTGGACTTTACCACTAAATGTATAAAACGAACACATGCATTTACCAAAAGCTTGATGTGTGATACTGTTACTCAGAGATATCGGATCCTCCTTCATTGGACTTGCATTTATGTAGAACTCTACTCTATCCTTGATACACCGACAATTTTCTCTCTAGTATATCATAACATCTCGTCTCTATAAATATGGTGTCCCAATATCACTTGGCAGCTCTCAAGAGGTACTACCTCACAAGTCACCTCTCGACGTACTCTTTGGCAAGAACAAATCAAAATTTGTGCCAATGCATAATCTTTAACTCGGCTTCCTTTTGGATTCATCCACGAATATGGCTTCGAGTGCGGTGTAGCCTCAACCCTAGTTTCGCTACCAAGCCCCTAGAAATCAAATTATTTTGATTCCTAATGTTTAAGTATGGCTCTCATTAGACTTTGTTTCAATTGCAGCTTGAGATGAAATAATTCCTTCACATTAGATCTTAAGATCCCTTCCGTTGAAAACGCCATCAATGTAATCTTTGGGTTCGGTTCTTGCATTCCCTCCGACTCTACTTTGTAAACATACATAGTGGCCTTCTCCTCCTTCTTAGAGTCGCTTTTTTTTTTTTACTCTGGTTGTAAGATCCAACAACTAACCTTATTGTGGTCATTATGATTGCAGTAAAGATCTTTGCGATCTTCAAATTTCTTGCCCCTTCCCTTGTACTTCTTATCCTCAAACGAACCCTTCGCTTTCTCGTCCTTTGTTTTAGACTTCTTATTCTTCGTCTCGATGGTCAATGCCTTCTTGCTACCATCTCCAATGTCCTCAATCACGAATAATGGTAACTCGTTTCAAACAAACTCATGAAAACCGTCATACTTCCTTAATGTCACCATGTCTTCGGTGGAGATACATAATAGTACAACTTGCTTATGCAACTCGGTCGTATAGTCTTACTTTGTTCGTACTTTTGTCGTAAGTACTACCACTTCAACCACTTTGCTCCTCATAGCCCAATTGATAAAACTGTTTTCGGACGAGAATGTGAAATTTCCCCAAGAGATCAAGACCTATCGTAGGATCCCATATAGAAATTCTACCAAGTTAGGACATGGCTAGCCAGCTTCAACCAGACCAAACATACCTTCTGAAGATCATTATCCATTAATCGTAAAGTAAATCTCCAATTAGTCGATCCAATTGTCAACTTTCTCCGCATCAACTATCCATCGAACATGAGTAAAAAATTTTGCCTCAACACAAAACAGTTACATGAGATTAGCCGCTTGCAATGTCGATTCGGCTTGATACTTTCGTCTCCTACTATCATGTTCTTCTTGTCTAATCTCGAATGACTCTTCCTTGTCCTTATTGTGGGATTTCGAAGATCCGAAATTCGATTCGGTTTGCTTCAAATTTGAGACTTCTTGAATTAGGATTTGCATCTTTGCCGCCATGTTGGTAATCTCCTCTAATCGAGGTATCTTCTAAGTGTCACGCCCCGATCTCCCGCAGGCAAATCGGCCGTTCCCGCTAGGCGGGAATCACCCTCGCCAGCGCTCCCGCGGAACGATCGCTTAACCCATCCGGGCGTGATGCCGCACGAGCGTGATCCACGCCCGTGCAAGGCCATGGTTCATTGGCTGGCGGCAAGAGTTCTAAGCCACAGAGTCGCACAGATTGTCCGAGTGCAGCGGAGTCATGAACGCATAGGCGATCGGTAACAGGTTCACTGAGTCGACAAATATAGCGGAAGCATTGAAACACAAGTTGAAGTAAAGCAAGCTCTTTATTGATATAAACATGTGTTACAGGCGGCGTATAGCCGAGATTACAAGTCGCTCAAGCCTCTCTCTCTGAAACAGTAAAAGCGTGCCAAGTGGCTACAACTGTGGAGTGAATGTACAGGCGATGGTCAGGCGATGTTCACAACTTATGTCTTGTATATGTGCTTCAGTCCCGGACGCACCGTTGCTTCGGAGTGTTGTCCACGCCTTAGCACGCACGTTGGAGGCATCCGCACCGCACGAGGTTCTCCCGCACCCTGCATACAAACTGGTGGATTATCAGTACATTGAATGCACTGGTGGGGAAGCTACTCGCCCGCTCGACAAATCCAAACACGTAATACAGGTTCCGTGCACAACTATTAAGTTGTCTTTCTAGTTGTCTTAGGATCAGTTTCATGCAAGCATTGAATAGCCTAACGTGTCGGGCAGTGCGCCGTGCAACATGAGAGGAAACACGGCGAGACTTACCAACTTACCATTCCTTCCCTGTCCAAGGCAAACACGTTAATTCACGCACGGGCAAGTATAACATTCAGGAGGCATAACATATGCAAACACGAGGGTCGTTTTAACAGGATCGTTCAGGTGTTTAGTTGTTCTTGATGCGATGCAGTGACTCGCACGCGGATAGCCGCTAAGCGAGGATGACTTATCTATATGAACACGGTCGCTGGCAAAGCCATTATGGACGTAGTCGAGGACAAGGATAGCATGCTACGCGTGTACACGAGGCACACGAACACGATGCGTTGCAAGCTATCCTCCCTGCACACGAGACTACACACGAGCTCCATCCGGACCGGATCGGCCCCAGTGCCCCGGTGACCGTCCGTGGAACTAGTCCGCGACATGCAAGTCAGGGTTAACCAATCTCAGGCAACACGAATTAACCAATCTCAGGCAACACGATTTAACCAATCTCAGGCAACACGATTTATTAGACCAATCTCAGGCAACACGATTACACGAGATACACGAGAACACGCGTGCACTAGAACACGAGAACACGAGTGCACGGGAACACGAGTACACGAGTATACGGGATACTTGAATCTTGGTTCTGTACAATAACTTGTCTTGATGCATTCCCCTGGTTCGGGGCTGCCTTGGTGACCTAACGGTCCCGGATACTTACAGGGTCAAACATGCACGGAACGACTACTTAGTAGTCTCCCGGAGTTGGATGAAAACAAGGCAACGTTCAAACAGACAAGCATGCGTTTCTAAGGAACATAAGCAGGCACGTTTGCTCGGGCCCGAAGGTAAGCCGAGAGTTTAAACCGTTAAGGGACTTAGCATGCGAGGTCTGAATATAAGCAGTATTTCATTTCCATGTTCTAGCAAGCAATACAGTTGGGATTATTCCCTTAGCTAGGTGCGTTGGATTTATTAGCATGCAGGGGGTGAATCACCTAGCGACTAGCATGAATATTCCAGATTTTATGTGTGCTGGTTAAGCAAAGACAAGTTCACCGTAGCCACCCACCTTAGCGATGATTCGCCTCGGTAGAGCGATACGTTTGAGCGAGCCTCTGAAAGTCCAAGCCGAACTCCTGTAGGGACAAGTCTGGATATCCTTTGCTTCTCGATCGAGGCAAAGCGGGTCGGGACAGCTGCACGATTGCCGTTTGAGACGACAGTCCGTTTGAGCGGAACGGGGTGTTACACTAAGGATCAAGTATCGGCCGATACCGATATGTATCGGCCGTATCAAATCGAATTTGACCTAAGCCGATCCGATACTGACCTAAAATAGCGGTATCAGCCGATTCAAGCAATAAAATTATAGTATTGAACCGATACGCGGACCGATACGAACCCCTAAAAAAATATTTTCGACAAAAACAAAAAAAAATCATCGAATCTTGTCAAATCCTCATCACATCTAGCAAAAAGGAAGAACATATAATTGAAATTAAAGTAAAAAATCTCAATAATTGACAAACAAAAGCATATAAAGAGGATAAAATGTTTTAGAGAAATTACCTCTTTATTAGAAAAAAAAATTCCATAGAGAAAGGTAACAACAAATTTAGGCACCGCGAAAAAGGGAAGAGGAGAGGAGAGGAAACCGGAGATCCAGAGAACAGTCCACGCAGGGGAGGGAGAAATTGAGGTGCTAAGTTTCTCTCTTCTCCGTTTGCTCTTATAATGTTAGGGTTAGGGCTTGGATATGGGCTCAACTGCTTAAAAAAATTGAACATAAAAAATTTGAAAATGAAAAAAATTTGCTGACCCTATTATATATTCCCAGAGATTCGAACCTTTGACCTCTGACTGACTTCAGTCACATGCAATATTAACTCACCACTTCTAACCACAATATGGACCCAGCCACTCTGACTGACTTCAGTAAAATACTATTATATATTCTATCTAACTTTATATATATATATATATATATATATATATATATATATATATATATATATATATATATATATATATATATATATAATAATAATAATAATAATAATACTTATTATTATATCTTTTAAAACAGAATATTTTTTTAAAAACCATCAGTAATGAAAACCATTGGTTGTATGTATATGAAAACCAACCATCGGCTGTACGAAAACCATTGGCTGTATGTATAATATCATTGTGTGTGTCATCTTCATTAAGGCAGCCAAAGAAAGAAGACAGACCTAAACTCGTTATATATATATATATATATATATATATATATATATATATATATATATATAGAGAGAGAGAGAGAGAGAGAGAGGGGGGGGGGATGGGGATTAGATTCACCTCCTATTATGTCAACCCCAATATCATTTGTATTCCATCCCATCCATTGGGTTATTGGATTATATTTAAATAACATCTAAGATTATAAATAAAAAAAATCCCTCCGTATATAACATTAACGCGAGAGAGAGAGAGACCCTGAATGAACAGAAAAAAAAACCTTTGTCTGCTTGTGCTCTGCCTCAACTTACCACTTGTCTCCTCGCTCGTTTGACTCTTCTCTCAACTCAGTCCTTCGAAAAGATTTTTTTAGAAGTATTCATTGTGCATAGATCACAACTTGTTCATAGTCAGAATGGAGCACTGAACTTTTGAACTTTTTGTAAAACTAACATACACAAAACAATCTGTATATACTACAAATAACAATCTGTATATACAACAAAATAACGGTAGGAAAAATAAAAAGTAACTCGTCATATTTTCTCTCCATCTCCACTGTCTCCTTCTGCAGCAGGGCGTCGACAGGGCATTGTAAGCAAATGCGTCAGGGCTCACCCCGTGCTCTCCCATCGTCTCCCACACCGGCCTCATGAATAACCTCCCGAACTTTTTCATCAGCATCACGTGCGTCTGTCCTCGAGCGGCACCCGCCCGCGAACATCCTCTCAAACTGGCACATGATCTCCTGCGGCGCGTACCCTTCCCTCACCCGTCCTTCAATACAGAACATCTTGATCAAAACATTGAAAGTGGGCACGTTCGGGTGGAGGCCCGAGTCGAGCATCTCAAGGTACATCCGCACAGTGCGGTCTGCGCCATAGGCGAGGCCGGCGGCCTGGATGAGGGTATTTAGGAATGGCACTCTTGATTGGGTGCTTGTGGAGCTTAAGGACTTTGTAGGGCTTGTTGGACTTGAGGAGGGCGTCCATGAAGATGGTGTACAAGTGTAGGTATTTAGGGATATTTTTTCAATCCATCTCCAGCCAGAATACAAGGACGCGACGGAAGGAGCGGACGGTGAGCCAGCCGTAGAGGATGAGGTTATAGACTTTACTGTCAGTGGGAAAGGTGGGGAGGTGTCACGCCCCAGAACTAGAATACTGGAGAGTACCACACCTTGCGGAATACCGAAGCAACTCGCAATGTGATAAGGTTGTCTAGAGACAAGGGGGTGCATACTATAATCAAATCTCCTAGGGTCAAGAACTTCTATTGTCTCAATCATTCAAACAAGTATCATTAACATAGAACATTTTAGAGTAAGTAGCAAGGCGTCACAAACGCCGCATCAGAATGTTCTAGAGATCTGACGATACAGAATGATATGCCAGATACACAATCAAAAGTATACATGACAGTGAGTCAGCTGCAGTTTGAATATAATACAGTCATGTAGTGAACTAGTGTCCAGATTCTCCGGCTAACAAGTGTCGGTTGGCTAAACGCCCAAAAGAATATAGTTTACAAAGACGAGCAGTGTAACAAGAAATCCACTCGTGACCCTCAACAACCATCCTTCGGGTGCGTGCCATCAGTGAGGGAGAAGTAAGCTTGATCATCATGTGCTGGATCTAAAACTAGCCATGCAAAACCAGTGGAGTCAGATACCAAATAGCAAGTACGACAAAGGAAGTACGAAATGAAGAAACAAAACCAGATCTATAGCATGAGATGCATGAGCCAATAATCAATGGCATATGTCCCATCCATGACATGATACGACACCCATTTACCAAATAAGGACAGGAAGTGCCCTATCGCATCAAGATAGAACACGTCCCTTGATTATGGTCAAGCTAAATAACTCTGCGTCGTAGTTTTAGTCCATAGCCTATCGTAACACAACAGCGCAACCCAACAATCACACAAGGACATGAGTTGAACCATCATGCCACAACAGTCTCTGTCCCTAATTCCACTCAACAGAAGGCACAATACACAAACAGAGATACAATATAGGAGAAATAATATAGCTTCAGTCCATGGAGTATCGTAACACAACGATGCAACCCAACAACCAAACAAGGACATAGGTTGAATCATCATGCCACGGTAGCCCACTTTCCTGGCTAGGCACATATTACAAGCAATTTAAACGGCCAATCATGTATTTCGGCTTGGTATGTGATCTCTGGGTTATCCCATTAATGCAATACATGAGTATCCTCAGATCGTACCATAATCGAGCAGGGCTGGCTGAACCAATGATATACGAGCAAGTGTATATGTAAAGTTGCACCAGTCCCTTGCAAGGGCCCTGGGCTAACTAATGATCAGTAATAGTTCCAGGGTTTCTATAGAAAATATATTGGCTCAGTCTTATATTTAGATCAGATACTGCACTCCACTAATGCGAATGATATACAGTATCCGTGGTGGCCAGCCTTTACTACCAGCTAATTTAGGATGGTTCGACATGCACGATCTTGAGATATTATTCCCTTCCAATGCTCTACAATTAAGTTGTCTAGTTAACCCTAGGTTAATTAGAATCGCATGCCGTGGTCACATGAATATTCCTTCTTAGATGTCGTACCTTAAGTACGGACACTCTTGATACGAATCCATATTGTCACTCGAAAGTTAAATCTGGATTCATCCAAGTGTGATACAACAATCAATACTATCAAGTCACGACCAACTACCAGATCCGTGCATGAAAATAGTAACATATAACCCGTAGCAAAAATATGTAGCACGACGGCTTAATATATATATATATATATATATATATATATATATATATATATATATATATATATATAAAGTATCACTCTCAGTGCGATCAAGTGTATCAGCACGGATACAATAGTCAAAGCAGGAACAAGTTATAGTATCAAGATCATGGACAAGTTATCAGGTAACAAGTTATTCAGGACAGGATAGTCTAATACTGGTCACATATAATTTGTCACTTTATTATATCGATGAATGAGGATAATAGTGCGAGAACCACTCGAGTTCAGATCCACAATCCTTAAACCAAACAAGGATCGGATTTGCAGAACGTCATCCGAGTTGAACTATGCATCTTATTCTATCCAACGTATAATAAGGTGATCAAGGAAAAGTAATTTAATTAGCAAGTAAAATAGCAAGTGTATATAGGGCCACATCTACAGGGCTCAACGTACGCAGGAAACAGTAGGCGCATAAACGACCAAAACTAGGTTGGCGCACAAACGATGGCGCACTTGACAAAATTGCGCAGGCAAGAATAAAGCGCACTTTCAAGGAAAGTGCGAGGACAAGAATAAAGTGCACTTTCAAGGAAAGTGCGCGAGCAATCTAGCTACAAGACAAAACACAATCCGAGGTCAAAGCTCGACAGTCGAAAAACTCGTCAGTCGAGGAGCACACAAATCAATAACACAAAAATCGAGAAACCAACCAAAGCTTCGTCCCTAAGAAAACGAAGAGGGAATAAAGTGTGTGAGCAGACCAAACGTAAAAAAAGCGCGCAGGCTGACGAAACATAGAAAAAGTGCGCCAGATTGCCAAACGCGAAGAAAGTACGTTGACCGGCTATGGCGCACTTTCTCTTATTTTCCAGGAAGAACTTTGATTAAATACGCACCAAAGTGCGCCAACTGGATTTTCTCGCGAAAGTGCGCCACTAATTCAAGGAGTGTGATTGGCACACTTTTGCTAGGAGACTGAGTACAGTATGATTAGTACGCACAAAGAGATGGAACATCACACCAATGCGCCCAAAGTAAAACATACATATTTCTATACCAAAGGAGATTCTCTTGTATACTCTTCACAGAGCACTGCTCTTATTGTCCAATCAGCCATTTTGGTATACATATTGTATCAAGTTTCAGCAATGAACTTAGTTGGACTCAAAATCAAGCACGGCTAAAAGCAAAGTTACACAAAATATGGTGCTCTACACTATGAGCTAACTAGTTTTGTAAAACAAAATTTTGGGAGATCAAATCCCAGAAAAACAAAAGTGAACCCATAGACCCAAACTATGGTCCATGCAATTCCAACCAAGAAAATCAAGAACGACAAGTACTAAAGATGAAGGCGTGCTCGATCTCAACAACATGAACTAAAAATAAACATAAAATATTAAGAAATAAAGCATGTATAAATCCATGGTTCTTCTCTTGTGCAAGATGTACTTGCCTACGGAGGGAGAGAGAAAGCCTAGGAGAGAATGGAAGAAGAATAATGAGAAGAGAGAGAGAGAAGTTGGATTATATATGAAGGGTTTGAGGATTGGACCATGGATTCAACTCATGATCAAACCAAACAAAACAAATAAACCAAGGGCCAAGTGAACCAAAGAATGGGTCTAGTCTCTCTACAACATACAACTATACTAGCAAGAAAATTAAATACGCTCCAAATACGAATACAGGGAACGGAGAGTTACAGGAGGGGGAGGGGAGAGGGCGAGGGTTTGGGCCTCGTCGATGTGGCGGTGCTCGTAGAGGGCGTCATGGAGGAGATGGAGGCGGAGCACAGAGAGGCGGATGATTTTTTTTTATTGGGTTTCAATTGGTTTCTCTCTCGTTTGTATTCTATAGTACGGAGAGATTTTTTTCTCTCTTGCCACCTCTTATTCTATTTTAGAAAAGAGAATTAATCTGAGCCATTATTTAAATTTTAATCCAACGGGTGGGATACGGATAATAATAGGGTGGACATAATAGGGGGTGAATTTGATCACACACACATATATATATATATATATATATATATATATATATATAGCTTTTTATTATTGTATATGAGCTTTTTATTATTGTATCAAACTATATTTATATATTTATTATTCTAACTTATTTTCGATACTGCTGATACAAAAAAATCTGAAACTCCGATCTGATACCGCCGATACTACAAATACTGCCCATTCCGATACTCATACAAAATGTCTGATACCGGTACCAGTACTTTGAACCTTGGTATCTTCACCCCAACTTTATTGATAGTGACAACTATCTTCTTTGTCTAATCTTTATGGTGCTTCTGAAGTCCCGTTGTGGGCGCTAATCCATAGTCTCTCAAGGTTTTAAATGGCGGTAGACGGATACATTGCGTAGAGGATCCACCTCCCGCCTAGGCACCGTCTAGGCAATTAATACATTTTGAATATTTTTTTACTATTTTACTATTATTTTTTGCATAATATGCATATTTTAAGAGTATTTTATGTATAACTAAGTTGTACAACAAAGATTTATGAAGTTTTAGTCTCGTAAAAGTGAACCATAGGTCCATAGTGCTTGCAAAATTGTTTTACCAAAACATCTAGTCACGTATCGCTCCGCTTAGGCGTCCGCTTACGCCGCCAAACCACTGATGATCGCCTACTCCACCGCCAATGAAAAAAGCGGTGCGGAGAACGGCCGCCTAGCGCCTAGGTTTAGAACACTGCAGTCTTTGTAGAAGCAACTTGTATCTATCATACACAAGTACCCAAAATCTTAGGTTAGAATCTTGATGCTCTGGTACCAATTTGATCTGGGTCGATCAAATTAGGATTTAAGATTTCCATAATTTGAAGAACCCATAATCGTAGAGGAAATTTTGTTGTGGAAGGGAAAAATTATAATAATGGTGATGGAAATCACCATAAATAGTTTTATTACTATCAATGTCTCTTGGATTTAGAGAGCAAAAGCACACAAAATAAATAGCAAAGAAGACTAATAACAATAGAGGCTGAGACACTCTTCTTATACTCGTACGTACCTCCAATATTTTCTAATTTCTACTAGGACTAGGAACAATTGGTCCTATATGGAATAAGTTAGAAATAGGAACTTCTTTTCAAAATTTCCATAAAGGAAATAAGATGGAAGGAAGGAATCATAATCCTAACTACTTCCTATAAAAGGAATATCAATCCAAAATAGAATCCTAAACCTAAATAAATATTAGGAATCCTAATTTTTAAAAATTAGGAACCTTAATCCCTAAAATTAGAAATAGGAATCTCAACCCTAAATCTAATAGGAGATCCTCTTGGATTATTAACAAATACAAATCTGTGTGTAGTAGTGGGGACTTTAACAAACATACAACTGTCATAATAAACCATGAGAAGGTTCGATTTAAGAAACATGCAATGTCTCCATCAGCTGTGACTGGCCTTCTAAAGATGAGAGCCAACATGATGTTACTGAACTTTCTCCTTTCACTTGTAGTGTGTAGAGTGATTGGCCTTCATGCACGTGAAATTAATTAAAAGGGACGGTTAGTAAGAGGTATATGACAACATTATCATAGTCATTTCAATCACTTAGTGGAATAACAAAGAATTATATGATAACGAATATTCAAGAGAGCCTCCTAAAAATCTTCTTGACACAAATTAGCCACATTGACAAAGTTCTTGATCTTACTTCTGTGTGGCCTGGCGTATGAATAAGGTCAAAATCTGTTCCAATATTCCATGGACCATCTCCATATAGTTGCATCTCTACATCAGCAGTTGTAATCTCTACCTATTTAAATAAAAGATGAAGCAATAAGCAGGTTACCCTAGCTGGTGATGGAAAGAGAGTTTACTAAGTAGATACGGCAACAATAATAAAACGCAGTCTTGACTACTTTCAAGGTCTTCAACTTCAGAATGTGTGTAGTTAACAAAGATACAAATCTACAAAAAACTACTGCTTGCAGCATATTATTTGCCTCTTTCTGATAACTTGTTTATACATAGCTACATTAATTGCCATGCATCAACACAACCAAATCATGCAAATAAAATTGTAAACAAGGATATAAGATTTCATAAGTCACATAAAGGAAATGATGTCCTTTTTCCTTTTTTCACCCTTTTATCTGAAATATTGTTAGATCTCACCTTCTCAATTCCTTATCAGATACACATAAACACCCAGGTGTACCTCTATGCAACATCAAAACCAATTGATTCTTGACACTTCCTAAATTTATTCCAAATACAATCATAATATATTTGCCAAGATACTTGATATGAATATCATCAGCGACAATTAAATACTCTGCAGCGTTTCTCAATACTGAGTAGGAAGGACCATTCACATTCTAGACAAAACACCATTGATAAAAGAACTTTCTCTGAGCCGTTATTCATTGACTTTCCTTTAGTAGTTTGGATTCCCTTATCTGAAGGTCGCCAGGCAATCTGGAATTACACTTTTGGAACTCGAGCTAAATTGGATCATGTATCTCAGTTTAATGCAGCAAAGGTAAGAAATATATAGTGTAGTTTTTTTTTCTTTTAGAACACATAATTTTACATTACTGTCTGGCATAAGCACATGAGTTTTTTATTACATCAAATCCTTGAACATAGTTCGGATCCAATCATTATCTCCCAATCCACTGTTTAGGGTCGATCTCCGTTGCACACACGCTCCGTCAACTCGGGCTGACGACAATACCACGGCCCGATGCTCACGCACCCAGCTTCCTCATTTAGGATCGATCTCCGTTGCATGCACACTCCATCCACTCGGGCTGACCGTCAGCACCACGGACCTAAGTGCCCGCGCACCTAACTTCATCCCAACCAGACTCTCGAATAGCCGCAACATGTATATCCAACTTCCTCCCCCCTTTTTAATTAAGCTTATAACACATCCAGGGGACTTGAACCTCTACCCTGGGTTTACCCAAATCCTATGTCTCCAAATCTTCACTTCACAAATAGTTTTTTTTTTCTTTAATGTAGGTATATGTTGTTAACAAATAAGCCTACTATTGTACAGTATTTTATCTTCATGTTCTCTTTCAGTCCAATATTGGATAAGAATGCTAGTCCCCTACATAACTCTTCCTATATAATTGGCCTGGCACAACTCCTTGATTTGGGTTTTTCAAAATCACTCTTTCATATTCTAACATATATAATTTATTTGTCTATGGATCATCTGGTTTAGTTGTGAATCTCCGTATTCACGGCTCGCATTGCTACTTCAATGGACGTAATAATAGTTGTTTTACTTCTTTCTTTGATGGAGGCTTGTTGAGATTGTGAAGAGAGAATTCCTTTCTATGATTATTTAGAAGAAATGTTAAAGACTTATTTGAAGATATACAATAGAGGTCGGGTACAATGAATCTAGACACCCCAAAAGATAGTAATAATAAACTAAGGTCACAATATTAATGTGCTATGAAATAATCCTAAACGAATAAGATAACTATCTAATAAGGATTAAAAAATAAAGTAACTAATTAACACATTATTATTTTTATTTCTAAATCTCGAGATACTTTTGTGAGAGCCAACAATTGTTTCTCTCAAGACTGTTCCTCTAAACATTTCGTCTTCTCCATGAAAACATTATACTCTGGTTTTTCTGCACAAAAACATTCTTTCATAATACAATTGTAGTAAACATCAGCATCAAAGAAATTTGTCATAAATTATCCCGGAGGAATTTTGAGTCACTATTTAAAAAAGAGAGGCAAATTCTAGCACGTCTAGAGCCTAGCCTTGGACGCACGACAAGGCACGGGCTTTAACGAAGCGACACATATATTTCTATTATTTTAATAAATAATAATATAGTTTCAAATAAGCATACTTATATTACATCTAATCAATTCATAACACCGTTAAAATAGTAAAAATGGGAGTACAAAATATCACAATGATTATAACTGTTGAGTTATGTGTTAAGTTTAGTTTAGTCCCACATCTGGTAGACTAATAGTGAGAGGGGTTAGCCTCTCCTATATAATGTACTCCCCTCTTCTTAATAAAATTAATCCATTATTCTTATCCTACAATAACACTTTACCATCATCAAAATTCAAAAGAAACAATCACAAGTTCATAATAATAGAAAATTGATAAAACCCTAAAAATTATCACATCCACTATTTTCATCCCCATCACCAACAATATATAAATAAAGAGGCTATATTTTTGCTACTCAATGGGGTAAGATTTTATTAAGGCTCTTAGCTAATATTTATAGGATTACAAAGCATATGAAAGATATCACTAACCCTAGCTAGAAATGGAAAATATACAAAACAATAAATGCATAAAAGGAAGATAACTAATGCAAACTAGAACTTGGTGAAAGCAAGTCCGGCTTTGATAGAATGCAAAAGAGAAACTTGAAATCATCTAAAAATAGAAGTCGGGACTTCGAAAACGATTAACGAAGAAACCACGAAAGAAGTCAAAAGAGACTTGGGCTTCATAACTAAAGATATTCTGCTAGAAACCTCCAAAGAGAACACTAAAAAATTCTAAGTCGTGACTATCTAGGGTGGGTGCGTCTTAGAAGCCAAAAATGCCTAGGAGGTCAACGAATCTCAGTAGGAACCTCGATTCGGCGGTTCTTAATTGGGAACTTATTTTCCCGATAATGGGAGCTCATTTATCCGGTCACGAGAGCGCATTTTTCTGGCGACATAAGCATTTCCTATAATATGACCATAATTTTAAAAGAGGACAAATTTTGGGAAGAAAGTTAGAAAATATTTAATACACGTTTATCAAAGTACCAAAAATTAAAGATTACTTACCTTGACATAATAGAAAATCAACATGTAAATGATCTTTTTGTAACTTTGTACTAAACTTTATAAATTATAATAAATATTAAGATATTTATAAATTTTGATAACAATAATTAATAAACATAAAAAATTTATTAGCGCACACTCCCAACTTTAGACTTTTCTAAGTAGTCGTGTTTTTCTGCTCCCGCTCCCTCTTCCTCTTCCGTCCCCGCTCACGCTTCTAGCTTCTAAGGGGTGCGCATAAAAGAATTGTAAACACGTGGGTGCTCGATAAGAGTCTACACATGAAGATGCTCGACTAAAAGAGCTATCATGTGGGTACTCCACAAGATCCAACGTATAAAGACCATCGACCAAAAGAGATCACGAAATTGCCCAAGTTGCGGCCAACTAGGACGTGCGGAAAAGAGTTGTCGACACGCAGATGCTCGACAACAACGGGCGTACGAAGACGTTCGACCAAAAGAGGATAAAATTGAAGTAATCATTACGAACGAAAGCGATACCGGAAGAAAGAAAGAAAGACATGTAAGAGTCCAAATGCTCTCCCCTCAAGTTGGTGGAAAAATGATGCCAACTTGAACAAGTTGTGGCCATTGAGGTATCAGAGAGTGATATGGCGGTCCTGCTCGTAGTTGAACGGGTTGGGCTTCGGAGACAGACCCCAAATTTCTTCTCTTATATGACAACTAAAAAGAAGGAACAAAAAATAAACACGAGACAATGAGGGTCGGGTCACTACAGCCAAAAAAACCCTACTACAAACTTTTCCAATGCTACAAACAGCAAACACCAAGGTCGTGGACACATGGGTGCTCGACAAGAGCCGGTGTATGAAGACGTCTGATAAGAGCCGAAGTATGAAGACGCTCGACCAAAAAAAGATCACGAAAGAGTTTAATTTGCGGCCATCTAGAACATGCAGAGAAGAGTTGTCGACATGTGGATGCTCGACAATACCAAACGTAAGAAGACGCTCGACCAAAAGAGGATAGAAATAAAGTAATCATCACAAACGATAGTGATACTGAAAGAAAGAGAGACGGATAGAGTCCAAATGCTCCCTCTCAAGTTGGCGGAGAAGGGATGCCAACTTGAACAAGTTGTGGCTATGGAGGGGTTACAGAGTGATACGACGGTCCCGCTCGCTGCTGAGTGGGTTGGACTTCAGAAGCGGAGTCGCCCGATTTTTCTTCTTACATGACAACATAACTAAAAAGAAGGAAAAGAGAATAAACACGAGACAGCAGGAAATGGGTCACTACAGCCAAAACCCCTGCTACAAACATTCCCCATTCTACAAACAGCAAACAGCAAACAGCAAGGTCTTGGTCACTACATCCACCAAACAACAAACAACAAACCAGGCCACCCCTGCCACCAAACACCAAACAAAGATACCGAAGAGGCATCATGCTTAAATTCGTCTTGGCCGCAAATGAAGGCATCAGGCTCAAACTCGTCTTGACCGTAAATGAAGGAGACTGGAACACGATTTCAATAGATGGATGCAATCTGGAACGAAGCTGGACGAGTATATTTGGTGGCAGTAGACACCTCTACTAGACAACATATCTAGAAAACAGAGCCCGACGCAGTATCACAATGACTGGAGAAGACAGGCGACTATTGGTGGTTCCTAGTGTCACGATGGTAGTCGGCGTCGAAGCAGGAATCACTCTCAATTGCAGCGGTCGAAGATGACATCGAGAACAACCTGGCTGTCATGCCTGAATACGAACAGAGCCTGGATATAATCCTGGATACAAACAAAGAATGACACAATCCAGGGCACGAATGGAGGGCCTCATCGTCGATCGAAGAGACGCCTAGTAAACTTCTTGTGGCCAGAGAAGCTAGCTCTGGACAAGACACGTTGTGTCCACCAAAGTAGAAGAACAGAGGCATGTTGTCCTATGTCCGACATGATGTCCATCAAAATAGAACAGAGGCACCTGTTACTACCACGAAGCATAAGAGCTCGGCGAAGTCGGCATCGAGACAGCAAAGGATCTCATGTTCGTCGTGGTTATCTGCGTCGAGGAAGAACGCAACCTCGTCGGGGAAGAAGCTCAAGGAAGATGTCCTGCAACTGTCCTCACACAGTGGAGCAAGGGGATCGCCTTAGAAGCAGTTGTTGACAGTGACACAAAAGACAGACCAAAGAATGGGATGAAAGGTCATTGTCTTCGTCAATCAGAAGAGGCTGGACTCCTCATCACCATAGCTCACCATCAGAGGAGGTCTCGCCGTGAAAAGCAGAGAGAAGGAGAAGCTTTGCCATTAACAAGGACAATGAATCAGTCGTCGAGGCCACTCACCGGTGATGCAGAGGCAGCCAGACCTTGAGAACAGTCCAGATCTAGATCTGAGATTGTGAGCTTGAGTTGATCCCATGGCGGCTCATGGCGAGCTCAATCTGGATGAAGGCCAAAAGTGAGAACGAAGAGGTAGTAATGGTGCTGAAGCTAGTTTCTCAAGAAAAGGAAAAAAATAGGAGGAAGAGAGAACCTTAACTTGAGGAAGAAAAAGAGAGAGGTGGTTGTTTCTTCTTCTTTGGAAAGAGGGAGAGAGAAAATGAGAGACAATGGAGGCTAGGTCTAGGGATAGATGAAGAGTCAAGGGCCAAGATTGTCCATCCTCTAATACCATGTAGAAAATAACGAGGCTATATAAGCTAGCTAGAAATGGAAAGTACATAAAACAATAAATGCATAAAAGGAAGATAACTAATCTACTATTCAACAGACATTACCAATGGATTTGTATTCTTCATCGTCTTCATCATCATCCTCCAATAAAAAACCTACTACATACAAAAGAAATAACAGTTGATTGATTTGATACATTTTAGTGTTTATCCTTAGGATCCACTTGATGACAGCATTTTTCGAGGATCTTTCTAATTGAGTTGATAACATCAAAAGATCATTTATAAAACCTATTATCTACAATAGAAATATTAGTTCAATTATAATAGAAACACTAAAAATACTAAAAAAATGTATTAAGATAAAAGAAAAACAGAACAAAAGAAAAGAAAAGAAAATAACACTAAAGGAAGCATCCTCGTGCGCTTTAGGTACACCTCAGGTACACCTCAAAAGTGGTGATAAGGTGCACAAGGCGGTGCTCCTAGATGAATGAGCCTCACCTCATAGAAACCTGAGGCACAAGAGTAAGACATATGCCTCAAGTGCACCTAGGCGCACCTTATGGGGGTTTTAAAACAACATTTTGAGTGTTTGGAAAAACCATTGCCAAAAGTGTCAGAATATTGAAAACCTTAAGATTCATAATAGCTTAGATGCAAAACAGAGAGTTTAAGTGGGTTTATAATAAGAATCATGTACTTTACATAGTCTATTTTCTCTAATAATACTCTTTTATTGCATTTGACATCTTGTTCTTCTTAGGTTCCATTGAAAAATCTTGTAAGATCTAGTTTATATAGAATATTTTGGAGTAATTGTTATATTTTTTATTGATAATCTCCTATTTATAGCCTTATAACCCTTCATCTTACATTAATAATTTAATACCTCATTAAAATCCCCTATAAAATATTCTAATATCCCAACAAATATACCAAGAATATTCTAATATACCAACAAATATACCAAGAATATTCTAATATACCAACACTCCTCCTCAAGATGGGTGAAAGATATTCAGTAAGACAATCTTGTCACATCCTCTAATTATATCTGTAAACCCCCTCGACCAAAATTTAGGATCACTTAGCTTAGATAGAGAGATTAGGGTTAATTTAGAGCCAATTAGAAATTGATTACAGTATTTTATATTTGTTGTACAATATTTATATTACTTAGTGCACCTTACCCTTGCTCCCAAGTTTAGAGCACTACACTAGTTATTACCTGCAAACAAAATCCATACACTTTTCCTAGTCATGCCAGCCTTCTATTCTGACCCTTATATAACTCACAAATACCCTCCCTTGTGCTCATTTTAGTCGCACAATAATTGTTGCAAACGTCCGTGTTTAAATCCAATTAAATCCAACTTTGCATTCCTTGTGCATTCCAATTAAAATTGGAGACACAATCTTGACTGTTTTGTACAACCCAATTTATGATAACATTCTACTCTGAGTCCTCTATGTCCATGATGCTTGTGCCCCACCAAATTTTAGTCTCAAGTACTTCCAATTAATTCGAGAACACCGTGCGCATTTATTTTCAATTAATTTAAACCCAATTCCTGTCTCAGTGCAATTTTCTAATTGTTGGGCACTTTTATGCAAAAGTGCATTGAGGTGTCCACACCATTGGACAATACATAAAGAAATCCATTTTCTCCTTCTTGCGAATTTTTCCATAACTTTCGTAATGTGCAACGCGCAACATCGCCCCCACTTAATTTTAGCCTTGCATTTAAATAATGCAAATTATATCCCTCCAACTTAATCCCAATTTAATTCAATACCCCATTAATTAAGCCCTTGCAAAACACACACAACACCCCCCTCACCCTACAAAATACCGAACACCAATTTTCCCACCAATTTTCTATCATTTTATGTGTTTGTGCAAATACCCCAAATTTAAGGGCCTTATTTGCAAATGTTGTATTATGTGTCATCACCTCATTGGCCCAAGTCAATGAAGAAGCCACCCTCAACTCATTGACTAGTCAACCTCACTCCTCTCTCTCTCTCTCTTTTGTATGTATATTTTCCCATGATAAATCTGAGCCACCCATTCAAATCGGGACTCATCATCACCATACACCACCATCACACATCCCTATAAAAATGCCTCTTTCTACACATTTCCCAAGCAGGCCCTAACCCTAATACATTGAAATCCACCCCTCCTCTCTCTCTCTCTCTCCTCCCTCTTTCTAACAGCTGAATTCTTCTTTCCTTTATTCTTCTTCTCCTTCTTCTTCATTACTCTCTCCTCAGGTGAACCAGCCGGCCGACCCTGCAACTCCGGCAAGGCGAGCCACCCTCACCCCCATGAACGATCGACTCCTGACCTGACTCCACCTGGCCGCTGCTGCCGTTTCTCCTCCGCTGCCCCCAGTCGCCACCCGTATCCGCCATTGTCCCGACGACTACCCGCTCGCCTGGCCGACCTTGACCACCGCGGACATCTCCCCACTTGACTCCGCCATCGTCGTCTCCTCTCCGACGAACCTCCACCCCGAGCTCTCCTCCGGCCGCCACGACCCCGCTGTCCGCCCACGACTTCATCTTCGACAGAACCCGAGTTCACCACCACCACCATCACGACCACGAGCCACCATCAGCACCTCCATCCCCACCGTTCCCCTCTCCCAATTCCGGCCGAGTAATACCACCGTGCCGCCATCCCCACCTCCACTCGTCCCCCTCGCCATCTCCTCGACCGCCTCCTCCAACCATCGCCAACCACCATCACCACCCCAGCTCCTACCTCCCTACTCGACATCACCATCGCCGTTGTCTTCACCACCCCCATCACCGCCAACACCACCATCATCATCATCACCACCGACTTCTCCACTTTCCCCTCCCCGACATCACGACCACCGCCAACCACCATCACCCTCCCCCTCCGGCTTCATCGACGCCGCCACCCCCACCTTCGTTCGCTGCCACCATCACCCTCCATTTTGACCTCTCCACGAGAAGCAGCAGCCACCGCCACCAACTGCTGCTGTTGCTGCTCCAACTGCTACTGTAGCCGCTACCGAGCCACCCCCACCCCGCCGGAGACCACCGAGCATCGCCCCGACGACCGGCGACGCTCCCCCTGGCTTCCCCTCCCCTTCTCCTCCTCTAGAACGTCGTCGCGACGACTACGCCCTGCTGCTACTACTGTTCATATTCTTTTTCAAATTTGCGGAATCGAGCCTCAACCAACCCACTTCCCGGCACGATCACGCCTCCATCGCTCGACCATTCTACGAGCTATCTTCACAGATGTGTTCGCTAGGTAACCCTATTCTAACATCTTCATTTAGAATAATTTAATTTGATTTATATTGTTTGTTAGTTTAGAACTAAAATCGAATAAAAACTGTTTTCAAAATACTAAAATTCTCTGGAACGGAGTGGGTCCCGTCAATCCAGGCATCCACGTCGCATACCAATTTTACCAAAAGGTGTGCACTGTCAATACGGACGTGTGGAATTTCGCAGAAGTTGATTTGGATGTACGTGCACACCAGAATCAACGCGTATCCGTCGACGACACCCCGTATCGGCCCTGTGCTGAAACTCATTGTAACTTCGTGTATGCTCGTCGTTTTGAAATAAAACTTGTACCATCAGACTCGTAGCGATACGCTGGTCCTGTGACCCAAGTTTGGTTCGATTCTGAGAACGTTGACAAAATCCCGTATCGTAGGCCCCACGGCTCCACTTGACGGGCGATTTTGTGATTGGATCATCGGAACCCAGTTCTGGACATTCCGTTGGGTTCGTATTGACGTTCTGGACTTCTTGACACTAAGTTTGACGAATTTGGAGAACCTTGTCTCTGGCACATTTTTTGGTGCAAGATGACCCCACTTGTGGACCCCGTGTTGACCAGAAACTGTATTTTTGTTCCTGTGTCCAAATTGGACGAAATGGTAGTATTTTCTAGCTATTTCGCTTATTCTGGGAACGTTGGTGATGTTTATTTCAGCATCCGGAGACGTTCATTCTGAGGCCATAGTTCTGACTATTTGTGTTGACATCTGGATGTTATATTTTGCAGCTCTCTTGCCAGGCAAGTATACCTTGCATTTGTTGTACTATTTAAATTCAGTTATTTTTAGTTGTATGTTTATTTAATTTAATATTATATAACTGTGCGCGTCCGAGAAGACTCGGGTACAGTCAACGAATGCGTTGACGTTAGGACTTGTGTCTGACCTAGTGTCTAGTAGACCCACCTAAAGTTGTGGAGTTATCGGTATAACTCCCCAGGCCTTGACACATTTCTTACACGTGTTGTGAGTCTCATGTAGGGCACGGACTTGCGTATGTGGTTGGCCACCTATACGTGTAGGCGTGCGACGGATAGGGAATAACTGCTATTAGCGATGCATGATAGAAGACTTAGCAGTTATTAGTAGTCGGGGCATAGAATATTGTGGTACGAATGTCCAATCCTTGTCCTTGTTTGGTTGTAAGGTTGGACTATTGTTCTAACGATAGACTATGAGCCAGAGTTACGACGCCTCAGCGTAGTAGCTAAGGTGTGTTGTGGATATGACATGCATAGATCATTGGGCGGAGAGGACGACTAATAGGCGTATGGGACACCCACCTCCTTTATACAGATACCGCACTCGACGGAGTGATACGGACGTATATATATATTGCAGATACCACGTTCTTTAGAGTATTGGGCGTCACTTATTATTTTTGCCGATACCACACTCTATAGAACGTTGGACGTTATTATACAGATACCATGCTCCTCGGAGATTGACGTTATTATTGTAGAGCGCCCATGTTCTGGGGGCATATGTGGCATATACTAGTCAGTCACGATGATTGGTGAATTACGTCAGCTTATGTCTAGCCTACACTTTCCCATATGCACTAAGTTGTCCTCAAATTGCATTCACTTAGATGGTTAGCACAGCCCCTTTATTTATTCAGTATTTACTTTATGGCATATATTTTTGTATCTTGTTACGTCCCTCTGAGGACCTGGATCCCTTCCAGGTTGTTTGTGCAGTTAGAGGATATTTGATCTAGTAGAGTGTGGACGTCATTGCAGCTATATTTATATTTCCAGCTATTTCAGTCATGTATTACTTTCCATTTTATTCTGCTTTTATAGCCTAGTATTTATAGACCTATATTGTTCTTCTGGTCTATTCGAACGGATGTATTATTGGGCTGCAGACTGATAATGCGTATCGTTCTTTCTTGAGATTACTTACCCTGGATTGAGATTTAGATTTAATTGTTGTATGTTAGAAATAGATTATTACTTAGATCACTTGACCATGGACAGCGTAAGTGCACTCCGTCGGGTCCATTAAATTGGAAAGCCCTACGGAGTCGTACCAGCTGGCTATTGCCACGTGTCTGGTCCCATAGATTTTGGGACTGGGGCGTGACATGGTTTTAGTTGTGGCCCATGCAGGTCAGAGCAAATCGTTTCGGTTACGTTACTGTACCGAACGAGCCTGCAACTTATGATTAATGTGAATAAGATCTCAATCCATAACCGATTTTAAAACTCCTCTTGTATTCGATTGTCGCCCTTAGACTTCATTACTGTATTCGTTCCTTTACCGCCGACATTATTATTATTGTTTCTCATCTTCCTTATTCAGGAAGATGAATGCTCGCGTACGGTGATTTCTTTCGGGAGCAGATCCTCGTCAGGCGAAGAAGGCGTAATGGATAGAATAATTGAGTAGATGGTTAACCATGGTAGAGAAGAATCGATAAGTTCTTTCTGGTTACTAGAGCTAGTATAGACTGTTGGCATAAGAATTAGACACATAAGTAGAGACTTATAAACTATACCCTTACTTAAGGTAGCCGTGACCTGTCAGTATTAGAAGCTAGAAGGGTTGTTTAATTCTAAGACGTTAGAATAAATTAGGAGAGACATAACTAGATATTAAGGTTAGTCGTAGCCCCATGACAATGATACGAGGAAGTAGGTGTAGTCTTATGGTAGTGATACAAGGAATGACTTGATGAACTTGGCAAGACAGAATCTTAGATTCACCTCTAGAAGAAGATTATTGGACACTAATAAAAATAGGGTATGAGATAGTACCTAGAGTAGCAAACCATAGTGGTTAATCCCTAGTTACTTGGTGACTTACAGTATCCGACCTAAATTATTTTCCCACCCTCTAGATAATGATCAGGACTAAGCTAAAACAGATAGGTAGATTGCTAGACATTGATTGCTAGGCTCAATATTTGGAAGAAGAGATAGCTGAGCACTACAGGTAGTTTTCAAATTAGATTAGATGTACTTGACTTATTTGGGTAGTCAGTGACTATTAGTCTCGTGTTTTCACCTTGATAATTCGATTAGTTAAGCTAGTATCGGGAATAGAGCAATTAGATTAAAGGTGAGAGTATCGACAGATGTTAGCCTTGAGTTGGATATCGTGAACTACCTATAATGAACGACCAGTTATAAACCTGATGGTACCCATATAGTTTGGATGAAGGGTACGCATGGAGTAAAGTAGGAGAAACCTCAGGTTCGAGGTAAAAAGGTAGAGTGACAACAAGATGAGATTCGTGACAAGTACCTGGCCTTGAGTTTCTTTTAAAAATTTAGAGAAGTACTTGAACCAGAAACAAGGACGTTGGCTCGAGATAATGACAGACTTTGAGATTGAGCTACAGTACCATCCGAGAAAAAGCCAACGTAGTAGCTGACGTATTGAGCAGGAGACTCATGGCATTTTTGTGATTACACAGCAACACCAGTTGAAAGATCTAGAGCAGTTAGGTATAGAGGTCATTATCCTGGAACAGACGGCCAGTTGTCAAGTTAGCAGATGCAATCGACATTGGTTGAGAAGATCAAGGCTGCCTTACCAATAGAAGTCAGATTCCAGATGCTTCGACAAAGAACAAAGGCTGGGATGCAGACATGATTACGCATACACGAGGATGGACTTTGAGATGTGGAGATCGTTGCTATGTTCCGAAGGAAGAACTTTATCAGGAGCTGATATCGAAGGCACACAATTCAGCATGCTCTATTCATCCAGGAGACACATGATGTAAAGAGATCTTAAGACAGTACTAATGGTAGCATAGAATATAGCCGCCTTATGACAAAGTGCCGGGTGTGTCAACAGGTCAAGGCTGAGCATCAGAGGTCTGCAGAGCTACTTAATCCACTCACGATACCTAAGTGAACATGGAAGTACATCACTATGGACTTCGTTACGGGCTTTCCGAGGAGTCCCAGTGTTCGTAATAAGGTATGAGTGATCGTGGATCGACCTACAAAGTCTGCTCACTCTTTACCCTTCAGAGTTTGATAATCTACGGAGGTCTTAACAGATATGTATATGAGGGAGATCGTGTGACCGCATGGAATGCCAGTAGGTATAGCGTCTGACAGGGATACGAGGTCCATATCTTACCTTTGACGGAGCTTAGAGTTGGAAACAAGATCAACGTACTAGAAAGATATGACGGTGTGTAGGAGACAAGGATAAGAAAAAAATATTGGAGTCACGTAACCCAAGGACAAAATTTTTGATATAGACTGGAGGGATAATAATTATAGTATTGTAATGCTTTTGGAATTTTGAGGATTTAGCACAAGTAAAAATTTATGATTAGCATCGTAGTGCTACAAATTTCGAGGAACAAGATACAGGTTTAAGTCACACACCGACTCATTAGTCAATCGGTAGACGATTACCACTGGACTCTTAGGTTGTATATTGACACGTGAGTATGGGGTATAAACGGAAGATAGAAGTCTGACAGGGATGGCAGCTGAATGTTGTGGATTACACATAAACTGTTTAGGAATAGAGATTTAGACTTTTGACTAATAGGACATGAGCTTGCTGAACCAAATCCTTAGTAGTAGGTGGTGTCATGAGAACTTATATCCAATTTGTCCTAACCGATAGATTTTAGGGTTAGTATTCTTATTATTGGTTACATTTTATTCTAGGGTACTTAGAATGACTGAATAGATAATTGTTATATATTTTCTATATATTCTTAGTACTATGTATTGAGTAGAGACTTATGTAGTATTTCATTACATATACTTCTCCTAGAAATTGTTTGAGTTGGAGTTTCTAGGCTAGGTATGACTGACTAGCTAGATTAGACCAGTTGCTGCTAAAGGCAATTGTAAGAAGTTAAGCCACCTGATTCCCTTGTGGGTACTATAGGATGATAACGTATTACCTAGGAAGAATGCTAAGATAATAACCGTCCTAGTTGCTGACAAAAGTTAGGACAATGTTCGAGGTACGGATCGAACAAACACCAGGCTCAAAAATATTCTCAGCATGTCAATAGAGCCCAACAGATTAGTGCAAAGGCCAGCTCCACCGGTCATAGATATGTCCGTAGCATTGCTACAAAATTTATAGTTTATTATGTGTTTATTTTAATTTCGAGGACGAAATTCTTATAAGTTGGGTAGATTGTAAACCCCCTCGACCAAAATTTAGGATCACTTAGCTTAGATAGAGAGATTAGGGTTAATTTAGAGCCAATTAGAAATTGATTACAGTATTTTATATTTGTTGTACAATATTTATATTACTTAGTGCACCTTACCCTTGCTCCCACGTTTAGAGCACTACACTAGTTATTACCTGCAAACAAAATCCATACACTTTTTCTAGTCATGCCAGCCTTCTATTCTGACCCTTGTGTAACTCACAAATACCCTCCCTTGTGCTCATTTTAGTCGCACAATAATTGTTGCAAACGTTCGTGTTTAAATCCAATTAAATCCAACTTTGCATTCCTTGTGCGTTCCAATTAAAATTGGAGACACAATCTTGACCATTTTGTACAACCCAATTTATGATAACATTCTACTCTGAGTCCTCTATGTCCATGACGCTTGTGCCCCACCAAATTTTAGCCTTAAGTAATTCCAATTAATTCAAGAACACCATGCGCATTTATTTTCAATTAATTTAAACCCAATTCCTGTCTCAATGCAATTTTTCCAATTATTGGGCACTTTTATGCAAAAGTGCATTGAGGTGTCCACACCATTGGACAATACATAAAGAAATCCATTTTTTCCTTCTTGCGAATTTTTTCATAACTTTCGGAATGTGCAACGCGCAACATCGCCCCCACTTAATTTTAGCCTTGCATTTAAATAATGCAAATTATAGCCCTCCAACTTAATCCCGATTTAATCCAATATCCCATTAATTAAGCCCTTGCAAAACACACACAACACACCCCTCACCCTACAAAATACCAAACACTAATTTTCCCACCAATTTTCTATCATTTTATGTGTTTGTGCAAATACCCCAAATTTAAGGGGCTTATTTGCAAATGTTGTATTATGTGTCATCACCTCATTGGCCCAAGTCAATGAAAAAGCCACCCTCAACTCATTGACTAGTCAACCTCACTCCTCTCTCTCTCTCTTTTGTATGTATATTTTCCCATGATAAATCTGAGCCACCCATTCAAATGGGGACTCATCATCACCATACACCACCATCACACATCCCTATAAAAATGCCTCTTTCTACACATTTCCCAACCAGGCCCTAACCCCAATACATTGAAATCCCCCCTCCTCTCTCTCTCTCCTCCCTCTTCCTAACAGTTGAATTCTTCTTTCCTTTATTCTTCTTCTCATTCTTCTTCATTACTCTCTCCACAGGTGAACCAGCCGGCCGACCCTGCAACTCCGGCAAGGCGAGCCACCCTCACCCCCACGAACGATCGACTCCTGCCTTGACTCCACCTGGCCGCTGCTACCGTTTCTCCTCCGCTACCCCCAGTCGCCACCCGCATCCCCCATTGTCCCGACGACTACCCGCTCGCCTGGCCGACCTCGACCACCGCGGACATCTCCCCACTCGACTCCGCCATCGTCGTCTCCTCTCCGACGAACCTCCACCCCAAGCTCTCCTCCCGCCGCCACAACCCCGCTGTCCGCCCACGACTTCATCTTCGACAGAACCCGAGTTCACCACCACCACCATCACGACCACGAGCCACCATCAGCACCTCCATCCCCACCGTTCCCCTCTCCCAATTTTGGCCGAGCAACACCGCCGTGCCGCCATCCCCACCTCCACTCATCCCCCTCGCCATCTCCTCGATCGCCTCCTCCAACCACCGCCAACCACCATCACCACCCCAGCTCCTCCCTCCCTACTCGACATCACCATCGCCGTTGTCTCCACTACCCCCATCACCGCCAACACCACCATCATCATCATCACCACCACCGACTTCTCCACTTTTCCCCTCCCCGACATCACGACCACCGCCAACCACCATCACCCTCCCCCTCCGGCTTCATCGACACCGCCACTCCCACCTCCGTTCGCTGCCACCATCACCCTCCCTCTCGACCTCTCCACGAGGAGCAGAAGCCACCGCCACCAACTGCTGCTGTTGCTGCTCCAACTGCTGCTGTAGCCGCTGCCGAGCCACCCCCACCCCGCCGGAGACCACCGAGCATCGCCCCTACGACCGGCGATGCTCCCCCTGGCTTCCCCTCCCCTTCTCCTCCTCCAGAACGTCGTCGCGACGACTACGCCCTGCTGCTACTACTGTTTATATTCTTCTTCAAATTTGCAGAATCGAGCCTCAACCAACCCACTTTTCGGCGTGATCACGCTTCCATCGCTCGACCATTCTGCGAGCTATCTTCGCAGATGTGTTCGCTAGGTAACCCTCTTCTAACGTCTTCATTTAGAATAATTTAATTTGATTTATATTGTTTGTTAGTTTAGTTCCAAAATCGAATAAAAACCGTTTTCAAAATACTAAAATTCTCCGGAACAGAGTGGGTCCCGTCAATCCGGGCATCCACGTCACGTACCGACTTTACCAAAAGGTTCGCACTGTCAATATGGACGTGTGGGATTTTGCGAAATATGATTTGGATGTGCGTGCACACCGAAATCAACGCCTATCCGTCGACAACACCCCGTATCGGTCATGTGCTGGAATTCGTTGTAACTTCGTGTGTACTCGTCGTTTTGAAATGAAACTTACGCCATCAGACTCGTAGCGATACCCTGGTCCTGTGACCCAAGTTTGGTTCGATTCTGAGAACGTTGATAAAATCCCGTATCGTGGGCCCTACGGCTCTATTTGACGGGTGATTTTGTGATCGGCTCATCGGAACCCAATTCTGGACATTCCGTTGGGTTCGTATCGACGTTTTGGACTTGTTGACACTTGTGGACCCCGTATTGACCAAAAACTGTATTTTTGTCCCTGTGTCCAAATTGGACGAAAGGGTAGTATTTTCTAGCTATTTCGCTTATTCTGGGAACGTTGGTGATATTTATTTCAGCATCCGGAGACGTTCATTCTGAGGCCATAGTTCTGACTCTTGGTGTTGACATCTGGACGTTATATTTTGCAGCTCTCTTGCCAGACAAGTATACCTTGCCTTTGTTGTACTGTTTAAATTCAGTTATTTTTAGTTGCATGTTTATTTAATTTAATATTATATAACTGTGCGCGTCCGAGAAGACTCGGGTGCAGTCAATGAATGCGTTGACGTTAGGACTTGTGTCTGACCTAGTGTCTAGTAGACCTACCTAAAGTTGTGGAGTTATCGATATAACTCCCCAGGCCTTGACACATTTCTTACACGTGTTATGAGTCTCATGTAGGGCACGGACTTGCGTATGTGGTTGGCCACCTATACGTGTAGGCGTGCGATGGATAGGGAATAACTGCTATTAGCGATGCATGATAGAAGACTTAGTAGTTATTAGTAGTCGGAGCATAGAATATTGTGGTACGAAGGTCCAATCTTTGTCCTTGTTTGGTTGTAAGGTTGGACTATTGTTCTAACGATAGACTATGAGCCAAAGTTATGACGCCTCGACGTAGTAGCTAAGGCGTGTTGTGGATACGACATGCATAGATCATTGGGCGGGGAGGATGACTAGTAGGCGTATGGGACACCCACCTCCTTTATACAGATACCGCACTCGACGGAGTGATACGGACGTATATATATATTGCCGATACCACGTTCTTTAGAGTGTTGGACGTCACTTGTTATTTTTGCAGATACCACACTCTATAGAACGTTGGATGTTATTATACAGATACAATGCTCCTCGGAGATGGACGTTATTATTGTAGAGCGCCCATGTTCTGGGGGCATATATGGCATATACTAGTCAGTCACGACGATTGGTGAATTACGTCAGCTTATGTCTAGCCTACACTTTCCCATACACACTAAGTTGTCCTCAAATTGCATTCACTTAGATGGTTAGCACACCCCCATTTATTTATTCAGTATTTACTTTATGGCATGTATTTTTGTATCTTGTTACATCCCTCTGAGGACCTGGATCCCTTCCAGGTTGTTTGTGCAGTTGCAGGATATTTGATCTAGTAGAGTGTGGATGTCATTGCAGGTATATTTATATTTCCAGCTATTTCAGTCATGTATTACTTTCTATTTTATTCTGCTTTTATAGCCTAGTATTTATAGACCTATGTTGTTCTTCTGATCTATTCGAACGGATGTATTATTGGGCTGCAGACTGATGATGCGTATCGTTCTTTCTTGAGATTACTTACCCTGGATTGAGATTTAGATTTAGTTGTTGTATGTTAGAAATAGATTATTACTTGGATTACTTGACCATGGACAGCGTAAGTGCACTCCGTCGGGTCTATTAAATTGGAAAGCCCTACGGAGTCGTACCAGCTGGCCATTGCCACGTGTTTGGTCCCATAGATTTTGGGACTGGGGCGTGACAATATCTGCAGAGCTAAGTTCCTTGGTCATACTATCTGCTACCTGCTCCTTGGTTGGAACATGACCTAGCTCTAGTAGTCAACGGTACAACTTCTCCTTGATGAAGAACCTATCAATCTCGATGTGTTTTGTCACGACCCGCACCCGGATATTCGGGCACGAGTACGTGGGTACGTCCAGCCTACGCCGCAGTGTCGGCGGTAGTACGCTGTCTAGGCCATATTCACAGTTAAAAATAAATCTAGCTCATTCACAACATTATAAGTAGGCAAGGATAATAACAGGAAAATGAATGCTAAGATTTCATAATCAAAATGTGACAACCAGATCCATAGTTTTATTACAGAACCAGAAATAAATCGGGGACAAACCCGATTACTAGGATGAAAGGAAAATAATAATTAACTGCTAACTACTCCTCAGCAGTAGCCTCCTGAGTGGGAACCGGCTCCTCAAGAGTATCACCTGCTACCTCATAGGGACCATAATAGGTGGGGGCATAGTCCTCATCATCGCCTAAATCAACGGATCCAGTCAGAAAAGGAGCAAAGTACCAATGCACAACAAGATTAAACTAAATATTTATGACAAGTAGAAAAGAAACTGTCTAAGTATCATGATAAGAATATGCATAGTAAGTAGTGAAATTATCTAAGAGTTAAGCACTAAAAATCAGGAATATAAGTAAAACAGGATTAATTGCTATAAACCAGGAACATGAGTAAAACAGGAACATACTGAGACAAGAAAATGTAACTGTAACAAGACAAGAAACTATGTGTGTGTAATTGTGTATTTAGAATACATAGTTGGCATGTAGGGGGTTATAAGGCTAATCCGGCCGTCATAGACGGCTATTAGACAGGAATAATCGAGATCCGACTGATGGTACAGTCGTGTACCAACAGCTATTAGTCACGACAGGGGGAAGGGTAAACTACATGCCTCCTAGTATTCTCCTACCCGACATGAAAAGCAAGACATGGAATCCAGTATTCTAACACTACGTGTAATCATCAATGGTACTAGTAGAGCAAGGAATTAATTATCACAATATAAAGAATAAACTTGAAGTGCAGGTACTTGCCTGATGTTTGGATCCCTACTACAGTTCTATCCTCGGGAAAATTTCCAGAAATGAGTCTGGATGCTGAAATAAACATTACCATCATGCTCAGAAGATATCAAATAGCTAGAAACGCCTGTCCTTGAGTCCAATTTGGAGACAAGGGCAAAAACGGCAAAACGGGGTCCGCATGTGGGCCCGCTTTGCACCGAAAAAAATGTGTCAGGGTCAAAGGTCTCCAAATTCACCAAACTTAGTGTCAACAGGTCAGGAACGATGATACGAACCCAACGGAACTTCCAGATTCCGATGAGCCGATCACAAAATCGCCCGTCGAGCGGGGCCTGTGGGGCCCACGACACGCGATTTCGTCAACGTTCTCAGAATCGAACCAAACTTGGGTCACAGGACCAGCGTATCGCTACGAGTCCGATGGCGCAAGTTTTGTTTCAATCCGATGTGTGTACACAAAGTTAGGGCATGATTCAGGAAAGGCAGATACGGGACGGTGTCCGCGGATACGCGTTGATCCCGGTGTGCACGCACACCCGAATCGACTTCTGCGAAATCCCACACGTCCGTATCAACGACGCGCACGCATCTGTGAAGACCATGTGCGACCAAGTCGTCCCGTTTGGCGGGGAGTACCCAGTTCCGGGGTGAATCAGATCGTTGTTTTTCCTATTTTTGGATCGCGGTGTGCGATCACCACAGGACGCGATGCCCCGAGCGGTTTATCCGGACACCGAGAGGGTCATACAGGCTTCGCAACGCAATTTACGGAATTAAAAACGGGACAGCGAAGAGAAAGTTACACGCACCTGAACAGGGCTCGAGAAATTGGGATTTCTCGTGTCCGTGTCGTGTCCGACACGCCGACACAGTAAATTAGGGTTAGGGTTTCTGAACTCAGGCGACGGGCCGGCAGGAGGAGGGCTGAGACGGGACGGTGCTCGCCGGAGGCGGCCGGGGGAGCCGAGGCGAGGCTGGGCGGAGGCACGGCGGAGCGGAGAGGCGCCGGGGAAGGCCGGGCTAGCTGCTGTTCGTGGAGAGGCGGCCGGAGGAGAAAGGACAGGGCGGCCGGGGGCTAGACGGAGCGGGGCTGGGCACGACGAGGCGGGGCGAGGGTCAGGCGGCGCTGGCAGCGGCTGGGGAAGGCGGTGGCGGTCGTGGGATGTTGGCCGGAGGGGGATTCGAGAGGGTTTTATAGGCGGAGAGGCGTGGCTGGTCATCCGGGAAGGGCGAAGGGAGAGGGGAACGTGGGGCGAGGGCCGGGAGAGGCAGAGGGGATGACGTGGGGGCGTGCTGGCCGGCGGAGCGGGGTGTCCGGCGGAAGAATCGGGCGCCGGAGGCGGTCACGCGGGGTGGCTGGGGTGACCGGGTCAGCGGGTTACGGGTCGGGTGCGGGTGGACCCGACCCAACCCGCTAGGCGGGTCGTGGGCTGGGCCCAGTGGGCCGGGCTGGGCCGGTTTAATTAAATAAATAAGTAAATAAATAAATAAATAAATAAATAATAATCAATTAATTAATAAATGTTTTTAGGTAATTAAAAAATAGGTCCGGGGTCCAATAAATTCCAGAAAATTACTCTAAGTCCAATTTTTTCATTTTACACCCAAAAATATTATTTTCATAATATTTTAATATTATTTATTAATAATTAAAAATTATTTAATAATTAAAACCCTGATTTTAATTACAGAAAAATTCTCAGAAAATTCCAAAAAATTGTGAAAAATCCCAATTTAATATTTTTTTAAAAAATCAGGGGCTTACATGTTTGGTCTTGTAATATTGTACTAGATTGTTGGCGATACTGATGGCTGACTAGTTGTCATACCATAAATTCATCTTGGCTCCTTGATCCAGCTTCAGCTCCACCAGCATACTCTTCAGCCAAAGCAGCTCTGCAACTCCTAAGACCATAGCTTTGTACTCTGCTTCAGTTGTCGATCTGGCCACCACCGACTGCTTCTTACACCTCCAAGAGACCAAGTTGCCTTCTACAAATATGCAATAGCCCGAGGTAGACCTCCTGTCATCAGTACAGCTAGCCCAGTCAGAGTCACAACAGCCCTCGAAGCTCAAGTGATCATTCTTTCTGAATATTAACCCCTTTTCGGGGGCACCCTTCAAGTATCCCAGAATTTGGTACACTACATCCATATGATCCTTCCTTGGGTCATGCATGTAGCGGCTCACCACATTCACTACAAAGTAGATATCAGGACGTGTGTAGCTCAAATAGATCAACTTGCCCACCAGTCTCTGGTATCTGTCTCAGTCAACTGGTTCTCCAGCCTCAGCACACAACTTGAACCCCTGGTTGATCGGCGTCACTGCAGGTCTTTATCCCAACATTCCTGTCTCTGTGAGAAGGTCCATCGCATACTCCCTCTGAGAAAGAACAATCTCCTCTGCTTCTCGAGCAATCTCAATCCCAAGAAAGTACCGAAGAAGGCTTCCTTCACCTCAAACTCCTTGTCAAGCTTCCCCTTGAGTCGGGCAATCTCCTACTCATCCTCTCATGTGATAATCATATCGTCCACATACACTGCAAGCATAGTGATGTGACCTCCACTCCAACTAAAAAACACAGTATAATCAGCATTGATCTGCTGATATCTCATCCCTATTATCGCCCTCCTGAATCTATCAAACCACGCTCGAGGAGACTGCTTCAGTCCATAGAGGGACTTCTTAAACCTGTAGACCTTGCCCACTGTCTTATCGGTGCAGAATCCTGGTGGTATCACCATGCACACTTCCTACACTAGATCCCCATGAAGAAATGTATTATTCACATCCAGTTGGTGTAGCTTCCATCCACCATTCGCTGCCAAAGAAATCAGGTTCCTGACGGTGCTTATCTTCGTCACTGGTGAAAAGGTCTAGTCAATGACGTACGTCTGACTGTATCCTTTTGCCACCAATCGAGCCTTATAGTGATATACTTTTCTATCTTTGTTCTGCTTCACAGTAAAGACCCACTTGCATCCGACTGCCCTCTTCTCCTCTGGCAGTTTTACCAGTTCCCAAGTGTGGTTCTTCTCAAAAGCGCCTAACTCCTTGTGTATCGCCACTTTCTACTTTGGATCGTTCTTGGCAACCTGCCAATTGTTAGGTACAGTAATACTATCCAAAGATGTAATGAATGCTCCATGAGAAGAAGAGATATTATATGAAACAAACTAAGCAAGGTCCCAACCATATCTATCAGGAGGATCTCTCGCATTATTGCGAGTGGTCCTCCGTCCTGATAATAGTGTAGGAGGAGTAGAAAGAATGATATCACCTGAAGGGGAATCTGGTGGTGGTGGTGGTGGTGTCTCAGGAGTTGAGACGGACGCAGACAAAGGACTTAGCACTGGTACTATAGGTACTGGTCCTGCAGTTTGCTTCCATTTCCTGTTGTAGGTAAGTAACTCCCCATGAGCCATAGGCCTAACACCTCTCATCGCCTCTCCCTGTTCCTCTTCACTCTCTTGCTCCTTCTCAAACGTTCCTTTATGCCATACTCCTAAATCGGTCACCACACTCTCATTAATCTTCCTCTCTCGCCTCATACTCTCAGTATCAGGTGAGTTGTTCATGGATGAGGTTCCCTCCTGACGGTAGTATGGTTCAAACTCCCTGATGTGAACACCCATGCTCACAAACTTCTTCTTCTCTACTGGGCTCCAGCACACGTACCACTTATGAGTCACCGAATAGCCCACGTATACACACTTGACTACTCTGGGATAAAGTTTCCCAACAGACGGTCTGTTGTCCTTCACAAAACATACGCAGCCAAACACATTTAGTGGGGGTATCCCACTATTATTTCCTTGCAAAATCTCACATGGAGACTTCTATCCCAGTACCTTCGAGGGCATCATGTTGATCAATCGAGCTGTTGTCAACACTGCATGCTTGTAACCTCACCATTTTCCCCAAATTTGATTAAGTATTAATTAGGATTTATTAATTAAGATTTATTAATAAAAATAATAACATCATCACATATGTCACGATGACCTCATTGCTCATATCACGATGATGTCATCATGACATCACTCTTCTCTACAATATTCTTAGACACCTCACCCTTCCACACTCTTCCATGGACACCTCACCCTTCCACACCCTTCCATGGATACCTCACCCACCCCTCTCACATGACCCAACCCCCTCTCTTATCTCTATATAAGGACCCTTACCCTCTTCTTCCAATCCATCACACTCTCCCCTCAATCCTATTAGCAAGGGAATAGGAGTTCTCATAAGGTAACCCTTGACCCTCTTCAAATTTGTATATCTCTAACTAGGATAACTGTATATATATATATATATATATATATATATATATATATATATATATATATATATATATATATATATATATATATATATATATATATGTGTGTGTGTGTGTGTGTGTGTGTGTGTGTGTGTGTGTGTGTGTGTCAAGAAGGGTGGGGGGGAAGAGGAATTATTTGCAGCAGCAGCAGCAAGCAAAGCCCTTTTCCCTACATGCACATATATGTATATATATTTGAATGTATATATATATATATATATATATATATATATATATATATATATATATATATATATATATATATATATATATATATATATATATATCTTTTACATATATGTGTGTATCTATATATGTATTTATATATGTATCTATATATATATGTAAACTATATATGTATCTATATATGTATACTATATTGTATCTATATATCTTATATATATGTGTATCTATATATGTATTTATATGCATAGTATATACATAATTATATATATACTATATATGTACCTATATACATATGTATATTATACTCTATATGTACCCTATATGCATAACTATATATGTAACTATATATGTATACTATATTGTATCTATATATGTATCAATATATCTTATATATGTATAAAATATATCAATATATCTTATATATATGTGTATCTATATATGTATTTATCTATGTATATATATATATATATATATATATATATATATATATATATATATATATATATATATATATATACACATTATTTTTATATTTAAGTTTTTATATAGATATTCGTCCCATCTATAACCAGAAATAGTATAAAATTGACCTAGAAATCTAGTAGGTTAAACCTACTTAATTATATTTCACCGATTAATATGAATTATTCATGATATAGGTTATCTAGACCCCGTCACACACGCTAACTTGTTTTACCCGCTTTGGACCCGAGGTGAGTACAGTCGCTGATGGTTTTCTTACTGATAATTTTTATAACACTTGTAGTATTGTTATACTTGTCATGACACGAAGAAACACGGACTAGCATATCTTGTGTTTTTAGACCTTGATCTTGTGTAATACTTGATATTCGTGTGATTCATGTATGCTAGTCGGGACGAAGAAATACTAGTTTATATGTGATCATACACTTAAATCATGTGCAAAAGCTAATCATACAGTTCACATATGATTAACCGACTTTCATTGTGCAATCCTAAGCCGATCACATAATCAAACTAGTATTTCAAAACACTTAGTCACTAAAAAAATTCTTGTTGATACATGACATATTTTTCTGTTTATTCATTTTTCTGTTCATTTCTTACCATGCCTTGATGTCAGTTTATTTATGTATCATGTACTATTTTTTTCTAACACTATTTTATAGTCCTTATCATGTATTAAAACTGCTATTAGAATTGTACTCGTTCAATCCTGACTGGATAATATTTCAGGTAGCACTTAGAAGGACCAGTGTCCCATATATTATGGATTTTTGGGAAATAGCTTCGAGCCTGATTTTACCTCCTGGAGGATCGAGGAAGGCCGCAAGCGGGAGAACTAGTTATGACAATAGTTAAGTTTGTAGACTTACTATAGTTGTATGATTTATGAATACAAAATTTTGTACTACATATATATACTACAATATGTTTCTACCTACCTTAGTTTTGTGATTGAGTATAATATTTGTTTCCTTTATATTATGAGGTGTTGGTTATACAGTACTAGTTTCAAACAGCGTTCTACCGTCGACACTGCAGCGTAGGTTGGGCGTGCCCACGCACTCGTACCCAAACACCCGGGTACGGGTCGTGACACATTTTTATGGTAGCCCATGCAGGTCCGACTTCACAATTAGTGTGATGTCGTAGTAGTACTTAGGAATAGAGTACTATTACGAGCCTGCAATAGGATATATGATATTAGGAATAGGAAATACTCAATCACAACTAGGAATTTTATCCCTGAATTAAATTTACTGATTTTGATTACTCTAACTGATTTGACATCTTCCTTAATTCTTGTCCTTCTCGAATAATATCTTATCTCGTACCATAATGATGTCTCCTTATTGTTTTATCATATTCCAGAATGACACATATAACATATTCCAGAAGGTTACGCGAGACCAGAGCACCCAGTTGATCAGGAGCAACTGCAGAAGCCGCTCCAGTTGTCTCTGAATGTCTTCCTTCTCTTTCACTTCTACCCCAAGGAGGTGTACTATCGAACACTGGAGGCATGTCCACTGAAGGAACATATTTATATGAGCTCTTCAAATGTATGTTGGAGGCGCAAAAGGCTCAGACAGAGGCCCAGAGGGAACAAACAAAAATGATGCAAGAAAGTATTTAGAGTTTCCATCATATGGCTTTGGCATCTATGGAGAAGGTTGCATCTCAGCAACAACAGCCTATTCAAAAGAAAATGGGCGATATCTTAGACTTCAAGAAGATGGCTCATCGGGAGTTCAAGGGAACTGAAGGGATCCTATATGCGGATGAATGGCTCGAGGACATCGAGCGAATTATGCGGGTTGCTCGGATACCGGAAGGCCTGAAGATAGAGGCTGTAGGCTTGCAGCTTCACAATATCGCCCGCACTTGGTTCAGAAATGAGCCAACTTGCTGATCCAGACCTAACTTGGACCAGTTCAAACAGAAGTTATTTCCCGCAGTAGCCCAGGGCATTCTGGAGAAATAATTCCAGAACTTGGAGCAGGGTAGTCTCTCAGTAGATGAATATGCTGCAGAGTACGACAGGCTGAGCCAATTCGTAGAATATATGGTAAGAGATCCGGAGGACCGAGCTCGCAAATTCCGGCAAGGCTTGGCCCAGGAAAGCCGAGTCATTATCCCCTCTAGTTTCACAACTTTTGCTGGAATTGTAGCAGAAGCCAAGAGGATCAAGGTGGACATGGACTTTAAACCCAAGCGGGACCGTAATGCGTTCGAAGGAGGCAACAACATTGTCCTCCAATTTTTGGCTCAGCCGCATCCTCAAAGACAGATCCAGCAAACCTCTTTTTGCTATTTTTGCAAGAAACTGGGACATTCCTGAAAAATATGCAGAAAAAGACTTGGAGTCTGTCTATATTGTAGTTCTGCGGGACATCAGATGAAGAACTGTCATATTCGAGGTACAACAAATCAAAAGGGATCAGCTAAGCCACCTGTAGCACAACAGCAGAGGGGACCTCCACTCCCAACACAACAGCAGCAATTTGTCCAACACCAGTAGAGGGGAGCTCCTCAGCAGGGTAGAGCTTTCGCTACAACTATCGAGAAAACTGAGCCCACTGGTGATGTTATAGCAGGTTCCATTCTTCTCGTTCTATTCCAGCCGTAGCATTATTTGATTCTGGTGCATCTCATAGTTTTATATTTGTGTCTTTTGTACTTAAGCATAATTTAGTAGTGGAACCCTTGAGTAAAAATTGTAAGATCACGACTGGAGGCGGCATCATCCTAGTCAGTGATGTTTACAAGGGGTATCATGTTACATTGGGAGACCATGTTTTGTCTGCTAGCTTACTCGTAATGTCACTTCCAAGTTTTGACATTGTCCTTGGAATGGATTGGTTGGGTATACATTTCGCTAGCATTGACTGCCGTAGAGGTCGTGTGCTATTTCGACCTCCAGGAGAGCTGGAGTTCGAGTTTGCTAGAAAGAGAAGCCAGATTGTGGAATTCTATGCGAAGCTATAATGGAGGAGAAAGAGCTATCGCATCCTATTACTACTGAGTTCTTAGATGTATTTCCCGAGGAGTTACCAGGATTGCTGCTAGATAGAGATGTTGAATTCTCTATTGATGTAATGCCGGAAGTAGAACCAATATTGCAGCATGTCTATCGGATCAACAACATTGAGCTGGCGGAGCTAAAGAAACAGATCGATGAATTAGAAGACAAGGGATTCACCAGATCAAGTTCGTCGCCCTGGGGAGCTTCGATACTTTTTATGCCAAAGAAGGATGGATCGGTGCGGATGTGCATCGATTATAGGGCCATGAACAATCTCACAATCAAGAACAAATATCCGGTGCCGAGAATAGATGATCTCTTCGATCAGTTGAGTGGCACGAAGGTATTTTCAAAGATTGACTTGAGATCCGAATATCATCAGGTGAAGGTAAAAAAGGAAGATATTTTGAAAACTGCATTCAGGACTCGATATGGCCAGTACGAGTTCTTGGTGATGCCGTTTGGGTTAACTAATGCCCCGGTAGTCTTCATGAACTTGATGAACAAGGTATTCCACCAGTACCTAGACAAGTTCATGGTAGTGTTTATAGATGATATCCTTATATACTCAAAAATGCTAGAACACGAGAAGCATTTAAAGATAGTGTTTGAAACTCTCAGGAAGGAGCTCTATGAAAAACTCTCTAAATGTGAGTTTTTCTTAAACAAACTGGAGTTTTTTGGACATGTAGTGACTGGAGATAGAATATCAGTTGATCCAAAGAAGATTGCTGAATCTTGGGCCACTCCAAGCTCTGTTGTAGAAATTGGAAGCTTCTTAGGATTGGCTGGATATTACAGAAAGTTCATGAAAGATTTCTCTCGAATTGCAGAACCTTTGACTAAACTCACTTAGAAAGATATAGAGTTTGTATGGACCGAGGAATGCCAGGCAGCGTTTGATGAGTTGAAGAAAAGATTGACTATGGCTCATATTCTGACATTGCCATCGGATCAGGAGGATTCGCCATATATAGTGATGCTTCAGAAAAGGGTTTGGGATGTGTTTTAGAGCAAAACAATAAGGTGGTAGCTTATGCATCCAGACAGCTACGGACACACGAGAAGAACTATCCTACCCATGACTTGGAGCTAGCAAGTGTCATCTTTGCATTGAAGTTGTGGAAACATTATTTGTACGGAGAGCGTATGGAAATATTCACTGACCACAAAAGCTTGAAGTACGTTTTCACACAAAAGGAGCTGAACATGAGACGACTTAGATGGCTAGAGCTTATGAAGGACTTTGATATTGTATTGAAGTATCATCCAGGAAAGGCCAACGTAGTTGCAGATGCCTTGAGCAGGTATCCAGTAGCTATGTTCCTGACGATGGACCGCCACTTGTTAGTAGACTTGAAGAAGTTGGATATTGAAATAATAATTCCTGGAGTTGAAATGCAGATGATGGGTATGCAGATTCAGTCGAAATTAATGAACAAGATCCGGAAAACACAATATCAATATGAAAGTCTGAGAAGTATCCGAGCTCAGGTACATACCGGATTACTAGATGATTTTTACCATTTCAAAAGATGTCTCTTTACGACACGGAGTGAGGCTATGTGTTCCTAGAGGAGATCTACAGGAAGAAGTCATGCAGAAAGCTCATCGCTCTCAGTATTCTATACATCCGGGAGCTACCAAGATGTACAAGGATCTAAGAGATCACGTATGGTGGTATGGTATGAAGCGAGAGGTAGCACGTTTTGTTTTTAGGTGTCTAGTATGCCAGCAGGTCAAAGCCGAAAGCCAGAGACCAGGCGGGTTACTTCAGCCACTACTAATTCTAGAGTGGAAATGGAAACATATCACGATGGATTTTGTTTCCGAACTTCCACGCACTATGGGAGAAAAAGATACAAATTAGGTAATCGTTGATCGGTTGACCAAATCAGCCCACTTCTTGCCATTTAAAGTAGGATTGTCTACAGAAAAGCTCGCTGGATTGTAGATGAAGTAGATTGTCAGGTTGCATGGGGTTCCGGTGAGTATCATCTCCGATCGGGATAGTCGATTTATATCCCATTTTTGGAGGAGTTTGCAGTCTAGCTTGGGTACCAAACTAAAGTTTAGCACCACTTACCACCCTCAGACGAATGGACAGTCAGAGAGGACTATTCAAATGCTAGAGGATATGCTTCGGACCTATATTTTAGACTTTCGTTGATCGTGGGAGGATCATCTTCATCTGATGGAGTTTGCATACAACAATAGTTACCAGGCAAGCATCGAGATGTCTCCTTTCGAGGCTCTATACTGCCGGAGATGTGTACCCCATTATCTTGGGACGACGTAGGCGAGCGAGCATTGTTGGGACCAGAAATAGTAGTAGTTGCTGCGAAAAAGGTAAAGCAGATTAGAGAAAGACTTCGTGTGGCTCAGGACAGACAGAAGCACTGGTCTGATAGTCGCCGGAGACCGTTAGAGTTCGAGGTTGGCAAATTGGTGTTCTTGCAAATTTCTCCAATACGTGGCACAATTCGTTTCGGGAGAAGCGGGAAGCTCAGTCCAAGGTTTATCGGACCTTTCAGTATTACCGAAAGGGTCGGTGTCATAGCCTACCGGCTAGCTTTGCCACCTACATTAGAGGGAGTACATAACGTGTTTCATGTATCCCAGCTAAGATGATACGTGGCTCACCCTAACCACGTACTAGATCACTCAGAGATTGAAGTAGGACCGAGCCTCAGCTACCAAGAGCAGCCCGTGGAGATACTAGATCGCAGAGAAAATGTGCTGCATAACTGGACGATTTTATTTGTTCGTGTCGCTTGGAGTCATCACTCCCCAGGTGAATCTACTTGGGAGAGAGAGGATGAGATGCGTGAGCGGTACCCATACCTCTTTAAATTTTCAGATATTTCTTCTTTCTTTCTGTATGATAAACTTTAAATTTTGAGGATAATTTTTTTTAAGGGAGGTAGAATTGTAACCTCACCATTTTTCCCCAAATTTGATTAAGTATTAATTAGGATTTATTAATAAAAATGATGACATCATCGCATATGTCACTATGACCTCATCACTCACATCACGATGATTCATCATGACCTCACCTCTTCTCTACACAATTCTTAGACACCTCAACCTTCCATACCTTTCCATGGACACCACACCCTTCCATGGATACCTCACCCACCCTCTCATATGACCCAACCCCCTCTCTCAACTCTATATAAGGACCCTTACCCTCTTCTTCCAACCCATCCCACTGACCCCTCAACCCTATTAGCAAGGGAATAGGAGTTCTCCTCATAAGGTAACCCTTGACCCTCTTCAAAATTTTATAACTGTAATTAGGATAAGTGTGTGTGTATATATATATATATATATATGTGTGTGTGTGTGTGTGTGTGTGTGTGTGTGTGTGTGTGTGTGTGTGTGTGTCAAGAAGGGGGAAAGAGGGACTGCCTGCAGCAGCAGTAAGCAGCAGCTGCAACATCATGGCAGCTGCAGCAGCAAGCAAGCCCTTTTCCCTATATGTACCTATATATATATATATATATATATATATATATATATATATATATATATGTGTGTGTGTGTGTGTGTGTGTGTGTGTGTGTGTGTGTATCATACTATATACATAATTATATATATATATTATATATGTACCTATATACATATATATACTATATTATATATGTACCCTGTATATATAACTATATATGTATCTATATATGTATACTATATTGTATCTATATATATCTTACATATATGTGTTTATCTATATATGTATTTATACATGTATATATATATATGTATGTATACTATATTGTATCTATATATCTTATATATATATGTGTGTATCTATATATGTATTTATATGTATACTATATACATAATTATATATATATACTATATATGTACTGTCTGGGTCATTTCTAACTATCTAACATCTCAAAAATATTATATGGTACCTGTCAATCATCTCAACTCCAATCAGAGGAGCAATATGGTATCTCACAAGTATATCAATCTCAATCACAAAACAAACTAAGGAGAAAAATAATGCACGAAGGAAAAAGCGAAGGAAAGAAAGATACAAGCCACAAGTCTGAAATAATAATACATCTGTGAATCTCCTCAAAATAATAGTCAAATACAAGAATCACTAAACAAAACTAGACCTCCTCGGTCACTGGTACTATGTCCTCCTGCTCTAGGGGAGTGTCCTCTAAAGTCTCACCCTCCTGAGGGCCGTAGTATGTGGGACACAGCTCCTGTAGCCAATCGTCTGAAAATATATATCCAGTTAGGATTGGAGCGAAGTACATACCTCTGAAAATAGTTCCAATAACATAATCGAGCATATATAACAAGCAATAGAAAAATACAAGATGCACAAGTAGAAAGAATATACAATATTGAGTGAACAAGCAATAAGCACAATAATAACCGAAAGTAAAATACAAGAATAACTGTAAGTAGAGAACAAGAATACTAACTATGTGTTTTAGAGTATAAGTTCGTTATGCATGGGCCACCACTAAAAATGTGTCACGACCCACACCCGGCGTAGGGATGCAAGTCGGGAGCAACGCCCAGTCTATGCCGCAGTATCGGCGGTAGAACGCTGTCTAGATTAACTATACTATCTAAACATCTCACAATAATATAAAATCTGCCAACAATATCTCACACAAAACTCAATCACAATTCTAGAAGCACGAGAAGATATCAAGAAAGTCTAACATAACTATCTATTCAAATATATATATCAACACCAATAGAAACAATAATCAAAAACTCAAATATAAGCCGAAAACAAATCCGGTACCAAAATGCTAAAGAGAACTAACTATGCTACCTAGTGAATTCGGCTAAAACTCCCGACAATCACTCCAGAACTAGTGGGTCCAAGTCTGCACCATCTATAAGTCAAAGTCCATAGTATGTCGGACACCAATCTCTCGGATCCTCTGAAAAATATTTTCCAGTCAGGAATGGAGCGAAGTATATACCTCTGAAAGCAGTTTCAAATACATAATCGAGCATATATAACAAGTAATAGAAAAAGGATACAAGATGCACAAGTAAAAAGAATATACAATACAGGGTGAACAGGCAATAAGCACAATAGCAACTGGAAGTAAATACGAGAAATAACTGCAAGTAGAGAACAAGAGAACTAACTATGTGATTTAGAGTGTAAGTTTGTTATGTGATCGGTTTAGGTTGCACATGAGGTATAAGGTAACTCCATTATACGTGAGGTGTATAATCGACATGCACATGAGATCAAGAGGGCTTTGATCACATAACCAACTCCTATTACCCCTCCCCAACTAATACTCATGGATCCAATCACGATACGTTACGTACATGATCACGATAGTCACACTAGCACACGAAATAGTGGATGCACAAGAAGCACATGAAAGTCAATACCCAGTACACACGATGAAATACATGTGACTGGGTACCCGTTGCACACGGTAGAGGATACACCTCCTGACGGGATCCATATAGCACCAGTCCGTGAAATCACTGTGTCAGGAATCAATGTATACAATTTTAGAACATGCATATATACAATATTATGAATTAAAAACAATCAGAGAAATGTACTCGCCTGCGGTCCAGAGCAATGATTGTCAAACTGTCCGAACTGGTGTCACACAGACCTATATATGGAATATTGCATTAATACAAGGTTTTGGAAGAAAATAAGTTAAACTAGTCAACTTCTAGGTCATAAAGCCATTTCTAAGTCAAAAGTTAAACTAGGTCAACTCTAAGTCAAACCGGTCAAACTATAGTCAAACTATGGTCAACTACCTATTTCTAGGTTGCATAAGTCTAACTCAAAGATAATGGGCTCACATACTATAAATCTAGGTTATACAAGCTATATCTTAGGATACTAAGATACCGTATCTCAAGATACGCAAACAATAGATAATATCAAATATCTATAATAAAAATATATTAAATATATAAATCCTAGTTACAATTTCTAGATGATTATCTTGGTTTTGAACCAACTTGGTATCACAACACTAAACCTCTATCTTGATACCCAAACCCAATACCTTGATTATCCTCCAATACCTTGATACTTACCTTGGTATCTCAAGGTAAATTCAAAACCTTATTTATACTAACTATCCAACAATAATTATAAACTACCATGCATTTAATATTTATACAATACTATATACCTTATTTTAGTCATCTTAATACCAACCTATAATTAGTTTATAACTATCCTATTACTATGCCAATACCTACTACTCATACCTTGGTATCTCTTGATACTTACCTTGGTATCTCAAGGTAATTGCCAAAACTTCATATATGCACTAATTACCCATCAATAACTACATGTATACATATATCAATCCAATATAACTTCTAGTATGTACTAAATAGAATAAATACTAACTACCAACTACACACTAAATACTAATACATATATACGTACATACATACATACATACATACCTACAAATATATAATATATATAACTAAAGATACTCATAACAATAGATAACTAAAATATACTAACTATTCCAATAATATTATATGCTACAACTAAATATATTATACATATAGTATACTAAAGCACAATTAGAAAATTAGGAAGATATATACATATATATTAATTACCATATATATATATATATATATATATATATATATATATATATATATATACATATATATATACATATATATTTATATATATATATATTAATATTTAATATATTAAAAACTGCCAAACTGTCGCTATATACCCTGCCCATTGTCGCCGAAAAGCTGTTGTGTATATAGATACACTGCAGTTTTTGTGACAGTTTCCTGTATACATATGTATACTATACTCTATATGTACCCTATATACATAACTATATATGTATCTATATATGTATACTATATTATATCTATATATGTATCTATATATCTTATATATATGTGTATTTGTATATGTATTTATACATGTATCTATATATCCATGTATATATATATATATATATATATATATATATATATATATATATATATATATATGTATACTATATATGTATCTATATATCTTATATATATGTGTATCTATATATGTATTTATATATGTATCTATATATCTATGTATCTATATATATGTGTATCTATATATGTATTTATAAATATATACTATATTGTATCTACATATATGTGTATTTATATATATGTGTATCTATATATGTATTTATATATGTATCTATATATATGTATCTATAAATATATCTTATATATATATTATTTTTATATTTAAGTTTTTATATAGATATTTGTCCCATCTATAACCAGAAATAGCATAAAATTGACCTAGAAATCTAGTGGATTAAACCTACTTAATTATATTTCACCAATTGATGTGATTTATTCATGATATAGGTTATCTGGACCCCGTCACACACTCTGACTTGTTTTACCCGCTTTGGACCCCAGGCGAGTACAGTCTCTGATGGTTTTCTTACTGATAATTTCTATAACACATGTAGTATTGTTATACTTGATTCCTGACACGAAGAAACACGGACTAGCATATATTGTGTTTTTAGATCTTGATCTTGTGTAATACTTGATATTCGTGTGATTCATGTATGCTAGTCGGGACGGGAAAATACTAGTTTATATGTGATCATACCCTTAAATCATGTGCAAATATAATTTATATGCAAAGGCTAACCATACACTTCACGTATGATTAACCGGCTCCCATTGTGCAATCCTAAGCCGATCACGTAATCAAACTAGTATTTCAAAACACCTAGTGACTAAAGATTTTATTATTGATACATGACATTTTTTTTGTTTATTTATTTTCTTGTTCATTTCTTACCATACCTTGATGTTACTTTATTTATCCATCATATACTTTTTTTTTCTATCACTGTTTTATAGTCCTTATAATGTATTGAAACTGCTATTAGAATTGTACTCGTTCAATCCTAACTGGATAATATTCAGGTAGCACTTAGAAGGACATGTGTCCCATCTATTATGGATTTTTGGAAAATAGCTTCGAGCCTGATTTTACCTCCTGGATGATCGAGGAAGGCCGCAAGCGGGAGACATACAAGATTTTGTACTACATATATATACTACAACATGTTTCTACCTACCTTAGTTTTGTGATTGAGTATAATATTTATTTCCTTTATATTATGAGGTGTTGGTTATACAGTACTAGATCCAGACAGCGTTCTACCGCTAACACTGCGGCGTAGGCTGGGCGTGCCCACGCACTCGTACCCGAACACCCGGGTGCGGGTCGTAACAATGCCCCCACAGACTCTGTGGGATATTCATGGCGATCATCATACTCCTTGCCACCTCCAGAAGGTGTCTGTTCTTCCTTTCTGCCACTCTATTCTGTGATGGTGTATATGTACAGGTGGTCTGATGATGTATCCCTTGGGCTGACAGGCATTCCTCAAGTACTTTGTTGGTATACTATGTTCCATCGTCAGACCTTAGTACCTTCACCACTGCTGTGTACTGAGTCTGGACATGTTTATGAAAGTTCTAGAAACAGGCAAAGATCTCACTCTTATTCTTCATCAAATACAGCCAGGTGACATGAGAGGAACAATCAATAAAAGAGACAAAATACTTGTAATCATTCATAGTAGTTGTGGCGTACGACCCCAGGCATCAGAATGTGTAATATCAAAAATAGAATAGCTCCTATGGCCCACACCAACATATGAGCTCCTAGTAAGTTTGCCTAAATCACATGCATCATATACTAGTTTCTCCTTATTTGCCTTCTCATAAATAGATGGATACAACCTACTCAAAATACCAAAGGAGGAGTGCCCCAACCGCCTGTGATAAAATATCAGTGTATCCTCGACACTCATCTTTGGTCCTTCCATTCCTGCCCTTTCTGCCACAGACACCAATGTCGAATCTAGTCCTTCCCGATCCAGGTACCACAGTCCATCATTCCAAGTGCCAGTCCCAAGTCTTCGTCCGGTCTCCTTCTCCTGGAATATCACCTTAGGAATATCAAAAGAGACAATGCATTTTAGTTGGAGGATTATAGAACTAATGGACAAAAGACTGACTGAAAAAGAATAAGCATGTAAAATATTGAATAATCTTACTGAACCTGTACAATCGACAGTACCCTTACCGACTACTGGCTGGAAAGTACCATCAGATGTTTGAATGTTGTCGACAGATGCTAGATGAGTGTAGGAAGAGAACTCACTAGCATTCCCTGTCACGTGTCGATACGCACCCGAATCGACAATCCAGTCCGACGATCTAAGGGAAGACATAGATGCAAGGGCGAGTGAGTCATCAGTACCTTTCGATGGATGGACATACATGGCAGCGTTGCCTCTGGCGAAGACTGAGGTGGACGCCTCCTCAGTTCCATTCATCTTGTCTCCATTGCTTGACGCTCTCTGCTTTCACCTGAGTACTTTCAGCATACCCAGCAGTGCATGATCCTCCTCAATATAGGCACTATTTATGTCACCCTCATATTTTCATCCAAGGGTAGTTTGGTAAGTGCCAATGGGTATTAATTATTTTAGGATTATTTATTGTATTTAATATTGTGCATGCATGATTTTTTTTGTATTATTAATTGTTGCTAGTTGTAGATTTATTTTGGACTTATGTAGTAGACCTAACCCAATTATTAGAATACATGAACCAAACAATTAGACTAGTCTAATTTTAGCCCATGAATTAGGCCCATGGATTAGGAGGCTTGATTAATTAGTGAAACCATTAGACTAGAACCTTCCCTCCCTAATTAAATTCTTCATGAGAGGCCCAAAGGGGTATTTGTGACTTTGTACATTGCTTGGGGAGGGGGTTTCTTAGCCGACCTACATAGGAGGAGAGATAGAGTGCTTCCATTTCTTTTCATCCCCAAAATTCTAGATCTACTTTTTCCCTCTTCCAATTTCCTTCCATTCCCTCATCAATTATTCACCAATCTCTTTCCAAATTCATCATTGAGGTTGCTACACCAAGGATCTACAAGAAGGAAGCAAGGAGCAAGGAGCAAGGAGTAGGAGGCCAAGATCTACAAGGAGAGGAGCTACTTGGCAATTTGGGACTTTTCATTGGGAATCCATCTTCCCAATAGGTACAATTCAGTTATTCCCCTTCTAATAAACTCTATATCTGATATTTTATCATGAAAAACCAACCCACATGCATAGGCTACCCATAGGATTTGGTTTTGGGTCAATTGGAGATCTACGGTGGAAGTTATGACCAAATTGGTGCCAATTTTGGAAGAATTTCGAGATTGGCACATGTAGTGCTTGTCATTGGATCTAATAGATCTAATTGACACTTGATTGCTTGTTTGTGACTAGTATCGTATCCACAATTGGATACGTATAGGCCGTATCTCGTCAATTTGACGAAACAGGTTAATTTTGGGAGTTTTCCTCTGACACGGGGCCTTGTGCATATCACCTTGTGACACGGACATGTAGACACTCTAATTACTATACGTATTATTCATAATTTATGTATTAGACTTGTTCGTGTCCTTTGGGATACGTTTGGTTGTGTGTTGGAGCCGTATCGCAAGCGTATCATAGAGAAAGTGTGATACGGGCGCGATGCGCTCCATGTGTTTGTTGTTTGGCTCATTTTCCTATACGTACATGTGTATTTATATATATGTGAGCTATCTATATAATTTATAGTGAATATAATAGTGTATTTAGAGTTTATGTATAAGTGTGGGACTATGTATATATATATATATATATATATATATATATATATATATATATATATATATATATATTTGTGTTAGATATATATATATAGGTCTATCTAGTAGTAAGGGTTGACGTACATTGATATATGTAAAAGAGAGGTATATTGATGTGTATGCACTGTTATATATATATATATATATATATATATATATATATATATATATATATATATATATATATATATATATATATATATATATTGGTGTTGGGTTATATACATGTTTATATATGTGGATAGATATAGATACATATCTATTTATTATTGTGTTATATGTATTAGGTGTTTGAGTTTAGATGGATTGATATACATATGAGCGTAGTATATATATGTGTTGTCTTATAGGTATATACGTATTCATGTGTTTGATTGTATCTGCGTGTAAATATATATATGCATATATCCTTTTGTGTGAGAGTGTAGCTATATATATATATATATATATATATATATATATATATATATATATATATATATATATATATATATGTTGATTCATATTGTTAGAGACGTATAGCGTTGTGTGTGCATTGTGTTTGTGTGTGGGTGTGAGGAGACTCGGACAAATGAAGAGAAGTGTTTAGCAGTACAATGACTGAAAAGAGGAGAGGCAGAAACTGCATCCGTGCAGTTCAACTGTGCAGAAATACACAGCCAGTGCATTGAATCATGCAGCCAAGGAAGAGGAGCCATCAGCAAGAGTGTGTATTGCACACAACAGTGTACACGAAGTGCAGCAGCTACAGCTAGCTGCTGAAGAACTGTTGTGCACTCGGGCAGCCTATTGCTCGAGTATCAGTGCAAGGAGTTCAGTCCAATGCAGCAACTGTATTAAGAGTTTCAGTTTCAGTCACAGCAGCTCGGTGCAATGAGGTTCAGCAACAACAGCAACCCGAGAAGTGGCGAGGAAGTCCAGTGTCGGGCAGATACCATAGAACACAGTGAACACTGTGTTTTGTTCTAGTTTAGCTGTGTATAGAGTTGGGTTTCAGTTTACTGTTCGGTTCCTGAACACTTTCAGTGCAAAATTTCACTGTACGGTATCGAGGTTTTGGTCCAGTATCAGTTCTCAGTTTCAGTTAGCTAAGTATCAGGGTTTTGGGTAATAGTTTGGTATAGTTAATATCTATATAACTAAGTGTACTAGTTGTAATATTGGCTAATAAGTATCAGGTGATTTAGTTTAGTGTATTAGTTAGAAATAGTAGTTAAACAGTTAGATTGTATCAGTTAGTATCTATATTTGTTAGTATAGATTTATACCCTATTAGTTAGCTAAGTAAACTATTAGTAACTATCTATGTTAACTTGATATATATATATATATATATATATATATATATATATATATATATATATATATATATATATAGTGTTAGTTTATAGAGTTTGTGTTAGTTTGAGATATGTATGTATTAGTTATTTTAGAGTTTGGCTACCTCGGGATACTAAGGTATCACCAAGGTATTGGGTCGATACCCAAGTTTTGAGTTTGGTATCGTATTAGGAGTGATACGCATTGGTGCAAGGCCAAGGTATCCAAATTAATTTGGTTTTATCTAGTGTTATAATGTTTGACTCGTATACATATATAAAACTATATTTTCATATATGAACTTGCGTATCTTAGGATACGGCTTTTTGAATACATTATTGTCTCTTAGATTAGTTTGTGTATCATAGCTTCATAGTGTATCGACTTAGTGACACTTTTGCAACCTAGAATTCATTGGTTTGACTTAGAAATGGTGTATTGACCTGGAATTTCATCAACTTCATTTATTTTCATTATCGAACCTTGTATTGATGTAACATACCATATATAGGTTGTGAGACACCAGCTTGGGCATCGAGAGACACACCTTGCTCAGGACGTCAGGCGAGTACATTTCTCTATTTGTTTTTAATTCATAATATTATATATATGCATATTCTAGAATTGTATACATTGATCCCGACACAGTGATTTCACGGACTGGTGCTATATGGATCCCGTCATGAGATGTTATCCCCTACCGTGTTCAGCGGGTACTCGTGTACATTGTATCTCATCGTGTATACTGGGTATTGATGTTACTTCGTGTTCACACACTGCTCGTGTTCAGTGTGCTTATTCGTGTACACCCACCGCTCGTGTTCGGTGGTTATGATATTCGTGTACACCCACTGCTCGTGACAGTAGTTATATTTTTGTGGTCGTAGCGTGTCGTGATTGGATCCATCAATATTAGTTGGGGGTGGGAGAGTAGGAGTTGATTATGTGATCAAAGCCATTGTTACTATCGTGTACATTCTGGTTACATAGCTCACTTGTAATCCGTCTTACCTGATTATGTTCACCCAACCCGATCACATAATGAACTCGTATTCTGAGGCACATTAGTTAGTTTAGATTGCAGTTACTTCATCATATTGTTGATATTCATATTTTGATCTATATTCTCGTATATTACCTGTATATCTTGTTCATCATTCATATATTTTGTGATCTTGTATTTTATTTCTATATTTGTTTATATGCTCGATTATGTTATTGGAACTGCTTTCAGAGGTATGTACTTCGCTCCAATCATGACTGGATATATTTTTCCAGATGACTGACTTCTAGAGCAGTGTCCCACATTCTACGGGCCGCAGGACGACGTATCTTTAGAGGATACTCCTATTGACCAGGAGGACTTAGTAGCAGAGCTCGAGGAGGTCTAGTTATATTGTATTGGATTGTACTGGACTATTCTTTTAGTGGATTCACATCTTGTATATTATTTCAGATTGTGGATTGTATCTCTATTCTTTTCTTCGCTATTCCATTCATGCATTATTCTTCCTTAGTTTATTTTGTGATTGAGATTAATATACTTGTGAGATACCATATTGCTCAGCTGTTTGGAGTTGAGATGATTGACATGTACCATATATTGTTGAGATGTTAGATAGTTAGAAATGACCCAAACAGCATTCTACCGCCGATTCTGCGGCATAGGCTGGGCGTAATCACGTACTCATGTCCGAATATCCGGGTGCGGGTCATGACAATTTAGCTCTCTTATCTCCTTCTGCTACCAGCAGGTTCGCCCGATAACCTCCTCGACCACTCCGTTGACCCCCACGACCACGGCCACATCCTCCATACTGGCCAGGTCCGCCACCTGAATCTCCCTCCTTGAGTGGTTTAGTGCAGCATACCTCAGATGGCCCACCTTCCCGCAATTGTAACACTGACGGGGGTCTCCCTTAGGTCCTGTGTCGCCTGAATTGGCAACCGCCAGTACTGTCTTTACTTCAGGAGGACCACATATCCCTGCCTGTAGCTTGATACGAGTCTCCTCCTAGATCATGGCCGAGATAGCCTCCTCAAATGTAGGAATCTTCGGTTGGGCTAGAAGTAGTGCTGTCCTCTGAGCAAACACTGCGGCCAGCTCCTTAAGAAACTTTATCGTCCTCTCCTGCAGACATATATGTTTCTCCTTACACTTTGGGTCCTCGAAGCTCGTTCAATCTGAGAAGTGATCATAATCCAACCACAAACACTCTAACTCTGTGGCATACTCATGTACCGTCTTCTCTTCCTGTACGGTGTCGTCGATCTCCCCCTTGGTTTGGAAAATTCTCAAGTTATTCACCACACCATCGTAGGTTCTCCTCAACTTTTCTCATATGTCTTTCACTATCTCAAGGCCATCCACTGTGGCGACAATCGACTGGACTAAAGAATTGAGGAGCCAAATGTATATCACCATATGAGTTGACTTCCACTCGTCGTATCCTGCCGAGCCCTCATTCGGCTCTGTCTTCTCTCATGACAAGAAACCCTCCAAGTTCTTCCCTGCGAGGGTTCTTCTCACCCGTCGTGACCAACTCAAGTAGGTGGTCGGTCCATCAAGCTTCAGATCGATGGATGGAAGCTCCAACTTGGCCAATGTTTGTGTCGCGCTCTCACCAGCCGACAGTTTCATCAGCTTCATCAACGTTGCAACCTCCGCAGAGTCCAACTTCTTGATGATCTCATACATCGATCCTCCTCTTCTCCGATCATCTCACACTCGTCTCACGATTCACGTTCGTCCTCTTCGTCCTCTCCTAGACCAGATCATGTCTCTCCTCCATCAGATCTAGGCCTTCGATGTCAACGTCTGGAATGACCCGCGAGAGACGCCAGAAACCGTGGCAGAAGGCTTCGCGGGAGTTGCGACTTCGAGGTGGTGGTGGCGGACGAGCGGCGACGGTGATGACGGGCGAGCGGTGCGGCAGCGGTGGTGGCGGGCGGTGTGGCAGCGGTGGCAGTGGTGGCGGCTAGGGTTTGGGAGGTGGTAACTAGAATTTGGGCTCTGATAACATATAGAATATTTTGGAGTAATTGTTATATTTTTTATTGATAATCTTTTGGCTATTTATAGCCATACAACCCTTCATCTTACATTAATACCTCATTAAAAACCCCTGTATAATATTCTAATATCCCAACAAATATATCAAAAATATTCTAATATACTAACAAATATACCAAGAATATTCTAATATACCAACAGTTTGCACATTATATTTTTTCTCTCGTGGAATATATAATATTTCTCCATTACTATACTCCTTTATAAAATTGGTTTCAAGAGAGAAATTAAAGTTTTCCATATTTACTAAAAACTTGATGTCTCACTATGTTTCTGAAAACTTTTAATTTAAGAGTACTATAAATTTCATCATTATGACCTCACTCAACTTATATCAGCAGAAATAAAATTTGTGAGCCTTTTCTTATTAATGCAAGAGCACTTCGCAAAAACCTTTTGTAAAAGAGTTGATAGCAGTAGAAACTAATTTGGTGATATGGTGACTTCTTACATCCCGTGAATGAAGGATTTGCTTGCAATTTAAATGCTTCGACCATTCTTCATGATCTGCTACATCATCCCTGTTTGCTAAAACACGCAAGTTCTTCCCTCAAAAGTAAGTATTTTTAAGTAAAAGGTTTACAACTTTTTGTATCGTACTTGTGAGTCAAAAACATGTAGCGTGCCCCACCAAGAATCTTTATTTTATCTGCCAACTTGTTTGTATATCTCGGGCTGCAAGAAGATTATGCTCTCCGGTCAAATTATAAACTGAAGGAGAAATTTATTAATTGAAACTGCTGCACAAACTCTCACATTGACAAATCTGGTAAAGAAAGAGCCAATAAAATAAAATAACTTGTTCGGCTAAATACTAAGGACATTTGAGTTCAGATAAAAGCATTCTGGCTGTATCTCTAAGAATCTTTAATCTAGATCATAAAATGGCATAAGGAACAACATCAACAAATCCTTTATCCCAAGTTTTTGGGGTCGGCTATTTGAATCAACTTCTTCCATTCGGCTGTATTAAGGTCCATGTCCTATGTAATGCTACCAAGATCTATATCCTTCTTTTAACACTTCAAACAATGTCAGTCTAGGCCTACTTCTAGTCCTAGCGGCTCCATTTAACTAATATTATAGCTCCTCCTTATGGGGGCATGTATGGGACTGCATTGCACATGTCCAAAGACTCCAAACCACCTAAGTCAATTTTTCTTTATCTTGTTCTCAATTGATGTCACCTCTAACTTCCCACGATAAGAGTAAAAATATTATGCATCCAAGTCAGTCCTAGGTTTGGCAATTTACTTTCATTGTCTATGAGGATAGGTAATAGGATGAAACTTAGACTTTGGACCTGGGGCCGTCCCCATCTTGAAACGACTCAACCAGTCCCCCTGCTCCCATTCAAATTATTACTTATTGGATCATAATAGGAAGGGCGGTAACTTGTGCCCCTGCTCCCATACAAATTATTGCTTTTGGGGTCATAATAGGAAGGGTGGTTACATTTATCACAAGTTACAAATATTAAACCTATGTCAGAAAAAGTCACAAAAGACGTTTACCAACAGCCATAAAAACCCTACTCCACATTGTTTTATCCATACGACTAGTACCATTATGCTAGGAACTATTTTAATTAGATATATCAGATTAGAACATGTACATCTAAAAACTAGGGTCTTTCTAAACCATTCATAATTTGGAGTACAAATCAAACATTAAACTATTTGTCACTTTCTGTGAGCATATGTTAAATATGACAGTTTTCTTGCATTTACAAACAAAAGGAAATTCGGCTTACAGTCATCACATTATATTCATTTTTTTACTTGGATATTCTGTGTATTATACTATTATGTATGATTTCCATCCACTATTTGATGATAAACCAAGACGTATTCTATATGTAAAATTCTTTGAGCCAGCCTCAATTGAATAGTAAGATCAAGCTTACCTGTCAACTAGTATGTTGCCATCTGGATGAACAATGAGGTAGGGAGTCGCTCCATAAGACTTCTCAGAGTGAAATCCACAGAGGTAAATGCCCTGAACATAAGTTATTTTAAACTCTCAAGAACTGAAATTCCATGTAACCAAGCTTCAACCCAAGAGCTTCAGTTCCTAGAAGTTAAACTATGAAAAGAAAAAAAATCATGTCAAATTGGAAATAAGTGCTACACTGGATTTGACATTCATCCATGATATTTTGACAAGGGCCGTTCCTAAAATCCACATTTGACCATTTCTTAAAGCAAATATCTATCGCATATCCACACGGTTAAAATAAAAATCACTTGTTGCTCTACCCAAGTGGGAGTTGTGGGTAGTTCCTGGCAGTCCGGGAATACTTCCTCCTATAGAATATTAATTGTGTATAGATAGCTACTACATACAATACAAAAAGAATGTGATACAACATTTGTGCTCAACTCTTACAGAATATGCCTCCATCTCTGTTAGTACTATTCATCTTGCATATTCCCCCAACCTTCTCCAATATACAGCGACAACTCCAGTCAATCTGGATCACTTGCAGGCAGCTGCTGACAGTGGACTTTTTCTATTCTAAATTTGTTGGACCTGCCTAAAACCCAGATAGGCAACCACCACATGACGTGGGAAGTAAAGTAACTATCACCCAGTCACCAATTCAACTTTGATCCATCTAAAAGAATAATGATGCCATCGGATTGACCAATCACAGCCTCATCAGGAAATCTTAGGTATTAGATATCTAAATAAAGAAGATATACAGGAGTATGTAGAAATTGGAAATTGGGAAGATAATGCCATAGTCTGAAACCATAGCACTAAAAAGTTCTTTCTTTACAGTCCCTTAGGTCAATCAAGCTCTTTCTCTTCCTCAGCTCCTCTTCCTCTATTTTGTTTTTCTTCTCTCACCCCCTCTCCTTCATCACCATTTAACCTTTCACCATCGGCCGAGAATTGTTGTTGCCACTGCCGAGTTCAGAAGGGGGGCGGCCGTGGGTCTTGGCGGCTCCTCTTCCACCACTCAAACCCCCACCTGGCCTACTATCCATTCAGTATTTGTTGAGGCTTTCTTTGATGGCTACCAAGAAAATTGGATCACTTAGTACTATTTGATGAAGTATCGGACGATACCGATATCCATCAACCATATTGTCAACACAATGATTTTTTTGTTGGATCGTTTTTGTTTGCTCCAATCAGATATCGATCGCTACAGATATCGACCGATAGTGACACTAAGACTTTTTTTTCCGGTCAATTCAGCAAAGAAAAACTACAAGAAAAAAAAATGGAGAAACCAGTGTCAACACAATGATTCGGCATGTCCAAAATTTACATATTGTACTCACTCCATTTGTAATTTATGGTAGCTATGTAAAGTTCGATGTTATTTTAAGGCTATATAAATAAATTGTGTCAATAAGATTCTTTATTGACACAGTGTAATCATTATATTTGTGGAAGTTAGATATTTATATATTCAAATGTTAACAATATCTCATTCAAAAGTAACAAAAAATTACAAATAATACGTAAAAAATTTATGCTTAAATATATGAAAAGTTATCTTGTTTTTTAATAGTAATTAATATTAATTTTGACTTTCTCCTCTTTGATCCATGTTGGCGCATTTGCCGCCAGAATGTTGGAAGAAGAGTATCTTTATGGGATTTGCTACAAGATTCGGAACCCATTTAAATTAGACAATTGAATAGTTGCTTTGGAAGTCGAATACTGGAGCCTACCATGACAACTGGTACATGGCAACTTGGTCCCAAATCAGGTGTTTCGGGGAGTGTGGAAGCCACACGTGGATCAGTCAATCAAGATTGAAGGAGGCAGCAACGTTTTTTGCGATGGTAGTGGAGTGGCTTCGTTAATCAAGGGGTTATTTTCACTCTTTATTGTTTTTGTTTGTCTGGTTTCCATCTTAGAGAGAGTGGTCTGGTGAAATTGTTCAGGAACAAGTGCCAGAAAAGATTTTTCGAATGCCTGACAAGGGGATTGAGGTGATTAATTGGTGACGGTTGTTCATGACACTCATATATCATTCAATGTGACTCTCTTATATTATTAAATGTGCTCTCCATGTGACTGGAGAAGGGGGCTTAAAGGATGTTGAATTGTTGAGGGATCACAATATTCGGGGCCAAGGAATTGGTAGGAACCACGTCATGACAGCAATGTGCTCGACTAACGCCGTGGTAGGGATTCCACTGCCACCAGATTGGTGAGTGCTGGAGTGGTAGAACATCGATCCACCTCACTAGTGGCTTTGCTTGCAAGGATTGTCTTTACTTTCTCTTCGACACATCGGAATCGGCTTGTGATTGGGTTTGATAAAGGGGAGTAATCTGTAACACTCTAGAACGAGTTTAGTGAAAGGAGATGGGTCACATTAAACGCTCAAGCAATGTGTGGAACTCGACAAGGATTGGGGTTTGATGACTAAGTCAAATGCCTAGCCTACCCTTTTCTTAATGGTCTTTTCTCTCCTTTGATGGACTTTTTGGGCGGTGATTTACCCAAAGGACTTTTGGACGGTGGTTGACGTAGATGATGAAGGATACTCGAAGACCAGTCTCTGACTGTTATAATTTCTAGTTGCAGCAAGGTGACTTGACGGCATATTTGTCAGTTCCAGTGTGGGTGGGGGTGGAGGGGAGGGGGGCACTGTTTTATCTTAAAAAATGATGTATTAGTGATCAGGATCTTAACATATACCCGAGTTTCCATTTCATATAGAGATTCAAACTCGCTGTCCCAATGACTACAATAACTGAGCGACCTTGCATTCACGTGTGTGGGTGTGGGTGTGGGTGTGAGAGAGAGATTCAAGTCTTACTCATCCTTATAGTTTCTCTTGCACCATAGAAGTAGTCGAAGAGCAAAAAAAAAAAAAAAAAAAAAATCCATCATGTAAAATAGGTTCATAATTCAGGCAATAACAGTGGAGAATACTGGTAGCTTCTGCTGATCAACTGGAAGGGGAAATGTTTTCTGCACTTCCAAGATCTCTTTTACAGGTTTTCAGTATGTATTGATCCCGTTGGGCAAGAGAGTAGTGCCTGCATTAGCCAGGTTGGTTCATTAATTTGTATCTCTTGTAGCTAACATTTTATTACCAAGTGCTAGAAAAAAAAAAAGCCAGAACAACAGGGTAAAAATGACCAGAGCCAACAAGGATGTTCCAAGAGTACAATCAGTATACATAAAATAGGACAGACGTGAATGTGGGCTGCTCTAATATCATGTTAAAGTGATACACAAATGGCGCAAGAAATGTAAGTATTGAATTTTGTATTAAATTATTACCAAATAGCATTTTTTTACTTCATTAGTAAAATCGCAGGGAGAGAGACTTTGGAATTTAAAGGATTTATGATTAGTGAACAAAGACATAGCATATGAAATATAATTTTAACCCAAAGTCAAGGAAAAATGAGGGTAGAGTCAATATAGATGGACAAGAGATACCTAAGAGTTATAGTTTTCGGTATTTACGATCAATCATTCATAAAGATGGAGAGATTGACAAGGATGGCATGCATAAATTTAAAACAGAATGTTGAAATGGATGAGTATCTTCGGAATACTGTGTAATAGCAAGATGTCTCGTTTAAATAAAAATTCTACGAAAGTCATGCTTTATGGATCAGGGTATTAGATAATTACGAAACATATTCAGAAAGTTAGTGTAGCTAAGATGAGAATACTAAGATAAATGAATTATAATACATTAGAGGAAATAAGAAATGAGTGTATCCATGAAAAATTAAAGATAGCACAAATTGAGTACAAGATGAGAGAAAATCGATTTAGATGGTTTGGACATGTGCAACGCAGACCCATAGATGCCCCTGTAAGGAGGAGTAATAGTATAGTAGTTAATGGAGCCACTAGGACAAGAAGTAGATCCAGACAAAGAAGGTTTGAGGTGTTATAGAAATATATGAATCTTGATAGTGTTTCAGTGGACATGACCCTTAACATAACAAAATGGAAGAAGTGGATTCAAACAGCCTCTTAGGTTGTATATCGCATTCGCTTGAGTGCTCAAGTGTGTTGAAGACATAAAGGGAGTTGTGCAGAAAGTTTAGTCCAACATCAAACAAAAAGTGGGAACATGAGATATGGATAATTGGAATTGGCCCTTGACTTAAGAAGGCTTTTCCTTTTAAGTCATATGGGCCAAGTTCAATATTATATCTCATTGATCAACTCTGGTTCAGGTCACACCGTCTTCTGTAATAAATTGGAATCATAATCCAAGACTAGAAGTTGGACTAAATGAGTGCTACAGTTTGCTTCGAAATAGATTGTGTTGACACGTCTCTCTTACCTATAATCAAAAATCAAGTTGACTCCTCCCAAGTTGGTGGCTTCTAGGTGGAGCGACATCAGGGATTATACGGTTTGAAGACATATTCCGATTCGCACCCACTAGTAGTGCAGTTTGCCATCAATGATGGGTCTAGTTGTCGGGCCCAAGGTGGTGCAAAGACATGTGATTCACACTCAATAGTGGTGTAGTTTAGTAAGCGTGCCGGTTTATCTTTGTGTTCGAATGGCGAGATGACAATATATTGGATCTCCTGGTTGCTCGGCTCACGCGGATATGAGCTAAGGTGGAGATTTGTTGGGTTATCTTGTGCGCTCAAGTGTGGTGAAGACATAAAACGAGTTGTGCATGAAGTTTAGTCCCACATATGATAAAACGTAGGAGCATGATGTATAGAAAATTGGGATTGGTTATGAACTTGACAAAGAATTTTTATTTTAAATCATATGGGTTAAGTTTATGACAAGAGTTTTCACTGCAATCCTAGTTATATGGGTTAAGTTCATGATATCATGGATCAACTCTGGTTCGGATCACACCGCCTTCCGTAAAACAGCCGACGCCAAAAATATAGGATAAATGATTTGTTGTTGTAGTAAAATAGCATTTGGAAATCCATTCTACAATTTTCATTTTTGGAATCATTTGTTGTTGTTGTTGTGGTCAAATCGCGTTTGAAATCAAAACTGCAATTTTGATTTTCGGAATCATGTCTTCAAAGACGTGATTTCATTGAAAACATGATTTCAGTGAGAACAGTAGTTCATTAATAAGCAAAATCCCTTATTAAAAAATACTTACAACCTGAAGAGCCTTGATCCTTTCCTCTCCGTGGCTTGGTTGTCTGCTTACAGCAGATTGACGGTCAATCCGTGTGAAGGTTTCCTGTAAAATATACATCTTGAGAACTACTCCGTACTAATCCCAAATCATAATATTCTATAATAAAAAAAAAGAATTATGGTTTTAAATAATTAATTACCGGAGCCATCCAACGACAAGTATCGCAGTCGATGCATCTCTTATCTGACAGTAGAAATCACTAAAATGTTACAAATCTTGCAGGACACGATACAGACACCGCCGTTGACATCACACTGATTTTGGCATCTCTTGGGAATGTGTGTTTTGTGCGTCCGATACGTGTCCAACACGACCGAGTTTGGTTAGAAAAGGCACCAAGAAATCAATTTAATTCCTCACCTACGTAGAAGTCTCCCTACACGTTCTGCGATCGCCTCTGGGGTGTGAAGGAAGCGACGACGACGTTGGCCGCCGCTTTTCGACCGGTATTTTGGGTTGGAGATGGAATCGGGCACGATGACCGATATTTCGGGAAAGTCAGGGCCATTCCTCTTCTTCTTCCGAGGTGGAAATTTTGTCGGGGAGTTAGAACTTTGGGGACTAGCAGGAGCAAGCCACATCTCCACTGCACTCCAGTTGCGTGTTGGTGTTGCAGGGGGTATGAGCACGTGTTTCCAGTTGCGTGTTGGTGTTGGCGGTGGGTATGAGCACGTGTTTCAAAAAAAAATTGTCGTTTAATATCCTGAAGTATTTCAATTTATAAACTTTGATATTCTAAATTTTAACTATTTTTATAGACACTTCATAATTTACTTAGACTGGTTCAAATTTTTGGTTTAGTTATTTACAAGTTTGTCATCAAAAAAATTATTTCAGATTAGTCCATTTTTTTCAGGACTGTCAAATTTATGACAGTCCTCGACAACGATGGTGGTTCGAGAAGGAGGATGAGGAGGGGAGAAGGAACGGGAGAGGTAGCAGCTGTGGGGGAGGGGGTCGCAGGAGAGGGAGAGAAGCTTGAGGAGGAGGTGGTGTCACGACCCGTACCCAAAATTTGGGGCATGAGTACGTGGGTACGTCCAGCCTACGCCGCAGCATCGGCGGTAAAACGCTGTCTAGGTCACAATACTATCTAATCAATCTCATACGAATATCTAACTCCATAAGAAGACACAGATATCACAATATAATATGGAAATACTCAATCACAGAACTAAAGCACGATGAGATATCGAAGAAAATAAACGTAATGCAACACAAGTCTAAACAACAAAATAATCTAACTGCAAACAATAACATCCCAGTCTCAAAGTATGCCGGTAACAAATCCGGTACCATAAACTGCTAAAAGAAACTAACTGAATAACTAGTGATCCCGGCTAGACCTCACGGAATCACACCTGAGCTACAAGGTCCAAGTCTGTAGCTACTCTCCCTGTGGTCCATAATATGTCAGACACCAGTCCTCTAAGTCGCAGTCTGAAAAAATATTTTCAGTCAGGATGGAGCGAAGTACAACCTAATAACAGTTCTAATTAATTGATAAGGACTATAAAACAATAAATAGATGATGCTATATACTGAGAGAAGACAATAAATAAATGTAATGGCAAAATAAAGAGAACAGGCAATATAGACAATGTGGTACAGTCAGTGCATATATGAAATGAAGAGAAAGAGCTACAATATAATATACGGGGCGATGTAGTATATGAACTGAAATGAAGAACTGTAACTATTCTAAGTGTTTGAAATAGTAGTTTCGAAATGTGATCGGCTTGGGAACTTGTACGATAGCTACATGGCCTGGCTAATCATACGTGAGGTGTATGATTAACACTAACAATATTTTACACTTGTACGATAGGGATTTGATCACATCTCTCACTAGCAATTTTCCCGCCCCCAACTAGTACAGTGGATCCAACCATGACACGTCACGATACATGATCAATGTCCAATATATTATGTACAATGTCTAATATCAATATCGTGTACAATGTCAATACGATAACCAATGTAACATCTTATGACTGCAGATCCAATCTATATACTAGTCCGTGTAGTACAGTGTCAAGAATCAGATGTAACATTTCTAAATACTTGAATTATAGAAATTATCAAATAACGAAAATTATCAGAGAATGTACTCGCCTGTGGTCCTGAGCGGGCAATACCAATATCCTGCTCCTGTAGTCTCGCAGAACAATCCAATGGTCCTATATATAAATAATATAATACAATACAACATCAGCCATTACACTAGCACACACAAACATAATTACACGATGCTCGAAACTACGCAAAGGTGACAACTAGTCAACTAACAGGGTCAAGTGTGCGTCTAGATGCACTGGTAGTGTCATGTCCTCGAATACTGTGCATAACAAGACAGCCACTAACACTAACACATGTCCAATATCCAAATCTCGTGTAGTACTAACACATGGTCCAACTAGTGGGTTAGAGTACACATAAGGCAGTGAGTTAACAAAATACTTTTATATATATATATATATATATATATAGAGAGAGAGAGAGAGAGAGAGCACCTTAATATATAACTTATTATTACCCACTACTATATTTATATACTAATACACCTAGGTCTACACAACATATAGAAATATGTGACACCCACTACTAATAATCAAATCCCATAAAGCAATATTAAACCTAATTACTATTCAATTAATTACGAAACCTAATTACCATTAATACTAATTACTATTAAACGTGCACGCTTGCATACTAGGCACTAGAGTTCACGACACACAGTGTTACGCAACAACACAACGTGAAGGAAAAGGGCATGTACAATCCTCGGTGTGCGCATGACCGAGGAGGGGTGACGCTCGACCGCGGCCTGGAGGTCAGTCTTCGGCGATGGTGCTCCGGTCAACTGTAGCAACAGCAGCTACAGTGTCAACAGGTAGAAGTCGTCGGTTCGGTGGTGACTGCGGGGTATGGTCCGGCTGTTGGTGATCGAGGTGGTAATGATGATGATGATGATGATGGTGATGATGATGATGATAATAGAGTGGTGGTGTAGTCGAGACGGCGAGGAAGGGCGGTGCTCCGGCGAGGGGAAGTCCGGTGAGGAAGGATGGAGATGACCCGGCGGTGAGTGGGTGGGGATGATCGGGGTCGTGCAGAGGTGATGAAGGAGATGGGGAAACGGAGGTCGTGAGGGTGGTCGAGACGGCTAGGTGGCTGCTGTCGAGGTCGGGATGGTGGTAGCGATGATGATGGGAGGTCGAAGGGAAGGGGTCTGCTCGGTGGTCGAGGTAATCCGGGAAGGGAGGGTGGCGAGGAGACGGTGGTGTTGTCGACTGCTCGGAGGCGGGTTTGCTGTGGAGTCGGGATGGAGGAAGTTGGGGTGAAGCGGAGGAGAACGGGGGATGACATGGTTGCTGTCGAGATGACCGGAGGTGGGGGTGATGGGTGTAGATGCTGTCGACTCCGGCGGAGATCAAAGATGGGAGGAGGAGAAGAAGTCGGGGTCGGCCGTGGAAGTTCAGGCAAGGGGTGGTTCAGTGGGTGACGTGCGGGGATGGTCGGGATTCGGCATGGTGGAAGAGGAGGAAGAAGGTGGTTGCAGAGGCTGGGCTCCAGCGGGAAGGTGGCCGGGGGAAGGAGGGAAGAAGATGATGGTTTAGGTTTTTGTAGTTTTTGGTGATAAAAATAATACAATGGAGGGGATGATGGTTTTTGCATGAGGGAGAAGAGATGATGACATCCTAGGGATTAGGGCCGGCATTGGGAAAGGGGAGAAAAAGGGATTAAATAAGAAGGTGTGTGGTGAATGTGTGGTGAGGATGAGGGCTTAGATTTGAATGGATGGCTCAGATTCAACATGAAGAAAATGTGCATCCAAAGGAGAGAGAGGGAGAGAGTTGAACCGGTCAAAGAGGGAGGGGGTTGGTTCTTCATGTGCCTTGACCAATATGATGGTGACACCTCATTGCACTTTTGCATAAAAGTCCTCAACAATTAGAAAAATTGCACAGAAAGTGGGAATTTGGATTAAATGAGGGAAACATCATGTTTGGTGTGATGTAGTGGTTAGAAAGGGTGTGTGGTGTTTAGTTTGAGTCTTGAGGGTGTGAGTGGGGGTTTGGTTTGGTGTTGGGTCTAGTTTTGGGTTAAGTTGGGTCTTTACACCAATTTAATTAAAATTAATATAAATGGTGTTCTAAAATTAATTGGAAGTACATAGGGTTAAAATTAGGTCGAACACAAGTGTCATGGACGTAGAAGATTCAGAATAGAATATTGTCATAATTTGGGTTGCACAAAACGGGTCAAGATTGTGTCTCCAATTTCGATTGGAACGCACAAAGATACAAAGTTGGATTTATTTAGAATTAAAAATAAACGTCCGCGACAAATATTGTGCGACTAAAATGAAGCACAAGAGAGCATATTTATGAGTTACACAAGGGTCAGAATGGAAGATTGGCACGTCTAGAACAAGGGAGTAAAATTTGTTGGAAGGCAAAAGCTAGTGTAGCATTCCAAATATCGAAGCAACGGTAAGGCACAACAACTAAATAAAATTATAGTAATAAATTATAACCTCAATAATTTATCCCGATAATTACCAATTAAATCCATAATCCTATATTTCGGGCAGGGGTTCATCTAGTGGGCTTCTAGGTCTAGTCTACTAACTCATGCATTAAAGAACACTATACATATATATATATATATATATATATATATATATATATATATATATATATATATATATACACACATATCATGCAATTATTTAAAATAAATACACACAATACTTATAATAAATAAAATGATAAAATTATCCCTATTTTAGGATATGGTAGTGACATGTGGGGGAGGTCGGCGGAGGGGCGGGGGCGCAGGGGGCGAGCGGGAGGTGGGGGAGCTTGAGGGGGCGGCGGAGGGGCAGGGGACGAGCGGTAGAGGGGGGGGGGAGCTTGAGGGGTCGGCAGAGGAGCCTCGACGATGACGACGATGGTGCGCTCCCACCTCTACCTCCTCCTCCTCCTCCTCCAAACTCCGTCTCCTCCTTCCTCCTCCTCCTCCTCCTCCTCCCGCTGCCGCTGCCCTCCTCCTCCTCCTCTGACGTTGGGATTGGGGTTAGGGTTAGAATTAGGGTTTGAGGTGGGAGAGAGGGGGGTTGGGTTGTCCTGAGTAAATTTGGGACAGTTCTGAGTAAAAATTGTAAAAATCTGGGCTGTCTTGAAGTAATGGGCTGTCCTAAGTAATTTTTGGAGTGCCTATAGAAATGGCCTAAATATTTTTACTCTATAATTTGATACCATCAACTATTGAATATTTTTAACTTGATACAAAAAAATGAAACTACCATCTTTCTCCACCCAACCCCCTCGGCTACCTTTTCTGCCCCCTCTCTTCGTGCGTGTTGTAGCAACGGTGACTGCAACATGCACGGAGAGAGAGGGGGGCGGGGTGGTGCACCAGGGGGAGGGGGAAGTCGAGTGGGACTGGGGGGGGGGGGGGAGGGGGATGGACATGAATAATTTTGTCAAGTTGACACATACCAAAGTTTAGGGTATCAAGTTGATACATATCAAAGTTTAGGATATCAAGTTGACAAATGGAATAGTTGAGGTTATCAAGTTAAAATTAAGCCTAAAACAATCCACACCTTGCTCCTTTTCATTTTGGGTAACCTTTCATTTTAGGCCACATTTGATTCGCGAAAATAAAATGAAAGAAAATCAATAGTTTGTTTTATTATTATTTAGACAATTATAATCTATACTACTATATAATGAGAAAAGGTAGGGTTCATCGTGGAATATTTTTTTCGGTTATACCCTTGCTTAAACATATTAATTAAAATGATCATTAATATTAAGAGGGATAGTTAAGTAATTAGAATATGAGAGAGAACTTTAAAAAGGGATATTGAAAATATAAGCTTGAAAACATTAATGATATTGGGTCAACATCCCCACTAATTAGTACCAATTTTTTATGCTACTAACTAATAGCAATTACTAGCATTCCATTCAAACAGTTTCCAAAAAAATTACAAATCCCGATAAAACCAAAAATGAGGTGGTTCCTATTACAAAATAATTAAAGATTTTTTTATCCAAGTATTTATACTATTTAATTGAATAAGACATAGTATTCTCAAATAGTATATTTTTTAAGTGAAATATTCTTAATAGTAACATTTTTGTAGCTGTCATTGAACTCAATCAAAATTTATAAAGAATAAAAATCCAACATGTAAAAATGAAAATGTTTGCTAAAGTCGTTCATTTTCAACCAAAGAATAAGTCGTTCCATCTTCATCACCAAGAGTGCCACAGCAGGGGCAGCCCTGTCCTAGGGCAGCTAGGACGATGACCTAGGGCCCACAGATTAAAAGGGCACAAATTTATAGTATATATCATTATCACACTAGATGTAACTCCCTAATTTCAGAAGAGGGGTATTTTTGTCATTTGATAAACGAATAGTAATTATTTTAGTAGCAATAATAATTATCATTATTGTTACTAGTATTATTATCATTTATTTGTATTCATTGGACTTTATGTTAGCTAATTAGTTTGGACTAGTACATGGACCTAGTTAACACATAACATGTAGGCTCATAACCCAATTGGTTAGTCATGACATGGTTAGTAGCCTAATTAATTACCATTGGTTAGTGGACTAGACTATTTATTAGAATTGTATTAGTGGAGCCAATTGGACTTGACATAACCTATGGATCCAATAATTAGACTAGTTTCAATTAGGCCCAACTTTTAGTCATCCTTTGATTAATTAGAGACTAAACTAATTTCTTCATTAGGAATAGAAGCTTCCCACTAATTAATTTCTCTTCATGACAACCCATGGGGGGTATAATGGACAATGTACATTGCTTAGAGAGGGGGGCAAGGGTGGTCGGCCCTATATAGTAGGGAGAAGTTTCTCTCTCATCTTTATTTTATTTCATTCTTTCCCAATTTAGAGTTCTTCCCCAATTCAACTCATCCCTCCACCAAATTTTTAACAAATTACTTCCAATTACTTCCATTCTTTACCATTAGTAGATCTAGAAGCAGGGAGGAGGCAAGGAGCACCAATGAGGAGGAGATTTCATAAGTTGAGTCATCTTTGTGTTCATTTGGAGAAGTGCATTGGGAATCCATCTCCCAATAGGTATAATTCAGAATTTTATCTTTAATTAGATTCTATTTATGCAATGTGATCCTTAGGAACCCACCTATGGACTAGGGCTACATATAGAAAGTATAATTAGCCTCTAGGGACCCCTATTGTGAATGTTACATTTATTTTTGTGTCCAATTTAGCAAAAATTTGAGATTGGTGCACCATGTGTTTGTCAAATGGCCAATTGGACCAAATTGACACTAGATTGGTTGTGTGAGACTAGTGACGTATCCACAATTGGATACGAGTAGTGTCACGCCCCGGCCCCGTAGGGCCGTTCGTCCTTGCATGGGCGTGATACCGTACGAGCCTAAGTTGTGCCCCCGCAAGGCCAGGCATAAAACGGACGGTGAGGTAACTAGTTCGCAAGGTCGATATAGCGAAAGCATAGAACGAACACAAGTATGATACAAAAACTAGCTCTTTATTGATTCTGAATAAGTATTATAAGCAGCGCTAGGCCGAGATTACAAGTCGCTCAAGCTCTCTCTCGAAACAATAAAGGCGTGTCAAGTGGCTTACAACAAGGGATGATACATAGGCGATATTTCAACATTATGTCATGTATATGTGCTTCAGCTCTGGATGCAACACTCCAAGACTCCAGAGCGAACTCCACACCATAGCGACCACGAAGGGATTTTCGCACCAAACGAGTACTCTCGCACCCTGCAAGCAATTGGGTGGGTTATCAGTACATTGAATGCACTGGTGGGTAGGCTTCTTGCCCGCTCAATAAATCCAATATGTTCAATTAGTTATGTGCACTCTATCAGTGTTGTCTTTCTAGTCTTTTCATAGGATCAGTTTCATGGCAATGACGTAAAATCTAACTCGTGTGGCAGTGCGCCATACGATATAAGAGTAACATGTCTATACTTACTAACTTACCATTTGTCCTTCCTTGTCCAAGGTAAACCAAGTTAAACCAAGCACGAATATATATATGAAATCATGGAATCGCATAAGAAAATACAAGTGTCACGAGTGCGTTTCTGATTCAGGTGTACGAGTTACACATGTTACTCAGATGTGTTGTACTAGATTTTGTTCAGGTGTTCAAATTACTGAATCGATGCAATAACTTGCATACGGATTATCGCTAAGCGAGATGACTTAATCTATATGAACAGTTTTCGCTGGCATAGCCATAAAGGACCACGATATAGTCATGAGCGAGAATGGTATGTGACTCAAAGAACACGAGATGTCACATGCCATCTTGCCCGATCACGAGACTAGTTAGTCTTAGAGCGAGAATGGCGTGCAATGAAAGGATCATGAGGCGCTACATGACTTCCTGCCCGAACACGAAGACTAACACGATGTTCCGTCCGGATCGGATTGGCCCCAGTGCCCTGGTGACCGTCTGTAGGATCAGATTGAAATACCTTGTGTACAAGTTGTCACGCCCCAGTACCGGAATACGGAGACGGACATGGCCAGCTCCCCAGTACAAGGTATAGAATATCGTACGGAGGTCATGGCTGTAACTAGAAAAGGGGGTGCATACTACAAGCAAGTCACTTAGGGTCACACAACATATATATTGTCTCAATCAATCAAGTAAGAACAATAAACATAGAACATATATGATAAGGAAGTAAGGCGTCCTAAATGCCCTGCCACAATATTCTGGAAACCAGCTGTGCAAAAATAAGAAAGCTGACAGAGTATCAAAAATATATGACCATGATCAACTGCAGTCTGATTAATTACAATCATGTAAGAAAACTAAATGTCCAGATTTACGGCTAATAAGTGCTGGTGGCTAAACATCCAAAATGAGTAAAATATGCAATAACGAGCAGGAAAGAAGAAACCCACTCGTTTCTTTTAGTGGTCATCCGTTTGGTGTGCGCCATTGTTCAGGAGAGAGTATACTTGATCCTCGGGTGCTGGCTATAAACCTGGCCATGCAAAACCAGTGGGGTTAGACCCAAAATAGCAAGTACTATGAAGGAAGCACGAATAAAAAAATAAAACCAGGTTATGAAATATATATATATATATATATATATATATATATATATATATATATATATATATATATATAGTTCTATCTTGTAGTTTTGGTTCATAGCCTATCATGACACAATAATCTAACCCTACAACCAAACAAGGACAAGGGTTAGACCATCGCACCATGATAGTCCATGTCCCTAGACTATTTGACAGCAGATATAATACACAAACAAGCTCAGTTACATAATCGGCCAATCACTTGCTGCTTACTAAGTGGAGTCGGGGTGGTTATCCCAGAGGTATTATGCATATAATAGGAATCCTCAGGTCAAACCATGTTCCAGCAGGGGCTAGCCGAGCCAAGAATTATCGCATAACACATAGTAGTATGCACCGGTCCCTCGTAAGGCCACCGTGCTAAGATCGCATAGAACACATAGTATAATATAATAGTCGGATATTATCATCCACTAATGAGGATTTAAACAATATCCATGGGGCAGCCTTCACTCCCAATATAATGATTGAGGGTGACTAGTTAAGCACGATCTCGGGATTCCGTCCCTCCATATGCTCTACATGTTTTAGTTGCCTAGTTAATCCTACGGTTAGCTGGAATCACATGGCATGGTCACATGTTACTCTCCTTATATGTCATACCGTAGTACGGGCATGCTAGATACGAATCTGCTTTGTCACTTAGTAGTTCGATTTGGATTCACCCGAGCGTGATACAACAGTCAACAAATCCCAGCCACGCTTGGTTATTGACCAACTATCATGTCCATGTTGGAGGAATTTGATTACATCACTTATCGCTTAGCACATAGGCACATCTCGGTATAAACATGTAACATAATCACGTAGAAACACTTAGCACGTAGGCACACCTCGGTGTAAACATGTAACATAATCACATAGAAATACTTAGCACGGAGGAACACATAGCACGTAGTAAGTGTATCAGCACGGATACCAATAGTCGAGTCAAGTTGTCAATCATTGGTAAATCATATGAGTTCAACACATGGTTATTTAGTTCCCATGCATTCCAATCATCAATCTCACACTTAGAATCACAAAAATCCAATAAAACATCAAAGCAAGAAAATTAACAAATCATGCACATAGGGCCGCATAGGGTCAGGGACGCATAGAGTCAGGTTCGCATATGGCAGGTGCCGCATAGAGGTTGATGCCGCATAAGAGTCAATGCTGCATAGGTCTGCTTGCCGCATATGGGTCAAGACCGCATAGGTCTGCTTGTCGCATATGGGTCAAGGCAACATAGACATTCTGGGACTTAGCAAATTTCTCATTCGTACAACGAGTAAGACACAAGGAGTTCAAGGATTATCTCCAGAACACTTATGTAATAATCAGTCATGCTTCCAACAAGATGGACGCATGTTGGTCGGATATGCGGTAAGTGGGCAGGCCGCATAAGGATCATGTCATATGGAACTCTCGGCCGTATATGGCGTTGGTCGCATGAGAACTTCGTCTTCTCTAGACGACAGCAAGTTCAGCCATGGCGAGAACTCCAAAAACCAAAAATTTATTTTCTTCATAAACAATTCTTTTTAACTCCAAATCAAGTGAACCAAAAGCCAAAATGCTCAAAATAAAGTGCTCCATCCATACCAAAAACTATTTTTCAAAAATACCATATTTTAGTAGATCAAAATTACCAAAAATCAAGGAACCCATACAAATTCTAAACTTAGAATGTAGATCTACTCAAATCTACCCATTAAAACCAAAAACTCTAAGTACTAAAAGTGTTTAGAATCATCATAAGCACAGAATAGACTAATAAAATACAAGAAACGATCAAGAATCAAAAATTAAGAGGTTTCTCCATGTAGTGCAAGGTGTACTTGCCTAAATGAAGGAAGAGAAAAATGAGAGAATGAGGGAAGAGAGAGAAAGAGGTTGACTTATATATGCTAGGGTTGAGGTTTAGACCATAGGTTCGCTCATGAACAAACCAACCCAACAATTAAACCATGAGTCTTATTGAACCAAAGAATGGGTTTAGTCTCCATGACATGCAACCTAATTATCATGCAAGCATCAAATAATATAAGCAGGAAAACAAATATGTTCCAAATATGCATATCAGGAACATAGAGTGACATCTCTACCCACCTTAAAAAAATTTTGTCCTCGGAATTTAAACTCAAGGCTAGCTAGAGAAATCAGAACGAGCACTATACAAACTACAAGCATATCTACACATACAATCAAATTCAAGCATATAATAAAGAAAAGCAGTATCATATAGCATGGGTAAACGAATCACGAGATTCGTGATACGAAGGTATAAGAACGAATATACCTTTTGAGTCGAATATGTGTAGATACCGAGACCGGATATCTTTCTCGCACTTCCATGCTGACTCTCCCAAAGGGTGATGACCCCAAGCAACCCAGACAAGATGGATAGTCTGATTCTTGAGCACCTTCTCCCTTCGGTCCAAAATGGATACATGTTGCTTCTCATAAGACAAGTTGGTACCGATGACTAGCTCAGAATGGTCGAGGATATGATTCAGATCTGGTACATACCTACGCAATTGAGACACATAAAATACGTCGTGTACCTCACGTAGCAAAGACGGAAGGGCAAGATGATAAGCAACATCGCCCACTCGCTCGAGAATATCGAACGGACCGATGTATTACAGACTAAGCTTCTCACGAATCCCAAATCTAATAACTCCAAGGGTTGGCAAAATCAGCAAGAATACGTGGTCGCCGACACAAAACTCTAAAAGCCTACGATGCTGATATGCCTAATGCCGATGCCTATCTTGTGCAACCCGAAGTCGCTCTCTCATCTGCTTGACAACTTCTACTATCTGCGTGATCATCTCTGGGCCTAACATCTTTCTCTCACCTATATCATCCCATGCTAATGGTGACCTACACTTCCTCCCATATAACGCTTCGAATGGTGACATCTGAATACTTGCTTGATAACTAATATTGTATGAGAACTCAACGAGATGAAGGTGGTCTTCCCAAGACCCTCCAAAATCTAAAGTATAAGCTCATAGCATATCTTCCAGGGTCTGGATGGTTCTCTCTGATTGTCCATCTATTTGTGGATAGTAAGCGGTACTGAATCTCAACTTGGTATCCAAACTCTGGTGCAAACTCTTCCAAAAATATGAAATGAACCAAAATGAGTCAGAGGAAATGGTTTGCTCATCTCATTTCTCGATCTGAGAGATCCATGAATCGGGATCCTGACGGGATTCGAACCCTCGGTAAACAAAAGCCTACATAGCAGTTCCAGTGCTACGTCCTACCCCATATCTAGCTAAAGGATTTTTTATTTTTTCCATTCATCATTATTGGCTTTTGGCAAATGGTATTTCCTTTCCGATGGGATCTCCGCCTGTGAGCCATTATCGGGAGAGTCAAAAGCCACTAGTCAAAAAAGAAGGCGAGCATAAGTGTCTATCGGATACAATACTCACTGGGATACCGTGCTGTCTTACTATCTGTCGCATGTACATCTCTGCTAACTGCTCTGTGGATTGCCTACTCGAAAAGGAAGAAAGTGACCTACTTTTGTGAGACGATCTACTATTACCCAAACTACATCACGACCAGTTGGGGATCTAGGTAAACCAGTCATAAAGTCCATCGTGATATATTTCCACTTCGACTCCGGAATAGGAAATGGATGTAACAATCCTATTGGTCTTTGATTGTCGGCCTTCACTTGCTGACATACAAAACACTGAAAAATGAATTGTGCTATCTCCCTCTTCATCCCGTTCCACCAGAAATGTTGCTTGATGTCTTGATACATCTTGGTACCTCTTAGATAAATTGAATACTGAGAACTGTGAGCCTCGGTCATTACTTCTTGCCGAATATATCCACTTGGTACACATAGACGATTTCCAAACCTAAGAGTTCCATATTCAGGAATCGTTAACTATTTCCTAAGGCCAAACTCACATTCCGCCCAAAGCTTCTGAATTTTTAGATCCTCTGCCTGAGCCGCCTTAATCCTCTCTATAACGGTAGATTGTACCTGTAAACTAGCCAACACTCCTACTCTTGCGGAAGTACTATCTCGGTCCTCATTTCTCGAAGATCTTCTAAGATATGCCATTGCGATGTCAACATACAGATACTACCCCTCCTGCCAAGAGCATCTGCTACCATATTTGCCTTGCCTGGATGGTATTGGAGTTCCACATCATAGTCCTTTATCAATTCTAGCCACCTTCTCTGCCTCATATTCAAGTCCTTCTGAGTGAATACATACTTTAAGCTCTTGTGATCCGTAAATATCTCCACCCGATCACCATACAAGTAGTTCCTCCACAGCTTAAGTGCAAATACTACTGCCGTCAACATCAAATCATGAGTCGGATAATTCTTCTCATGATCACGAAGCTTCTGTGATGCATAAGCTATCACCCTTCCATGTTGCATCAATACATAACCAAGTCATTTGCCTAATGCATCGCAATATACTGTAAACCCTCTAGAACCTACTGAAAGCGTGAGAATCGAAGCTAAAATCAATCTCTTCTTTAATTCTTCAAATGATGTCTAGTACTCTGCTGACCAGTCGAACTTAGCCTTCTTGCATGTTAATAGAGTCAGCGATGCTGAAATCCTTGCAAAGTCTGCCACAAACCTTCTGTAGTATCCTGCCAATCCCAGAAAACTACGTACTTCAGCTACTGGCTTAGGAACTGGCCAACTCTCTACGGCCTCAACCTTCTTCAGATCTACTGCTACTCCTGCTCCAGAGATAATATGACCCAAGAATGACACGTGATCCAACTATAACTCATACTTGCTAAGCTTTGCGTATAACTGGTGTTCCTTCAAAATCTGTAAGACCTTCCGAAGATGCTCTTCATGCACCTCTTCACTACTGGAATAGACTAGAATATTGTCTATGAAAACTACTATGAAATGATCTAGATATAGCATGAAAATATGGTTCATAAAATCCATAAATATCGTTGGAGCATTGGTATGTCCGAATGGCATAACTAAGAATTCGTAATGCCCATATAGTAACCTAAATAATGTCTTGGGTATGTCTTACTCCCGAACTCTTACTTGATGATACCCTGATCAAGATCGATCTTAGAGAAAATCTTGTCTTTATTCAACTGATCAAATAAATTATCGATCCTTGGTAATGGATACTTGTTCTTCACTGTTACTGCATTCAACTGTCTATAGTCGATACATAACCGTGACGACCCATCCTTCTTCTTCACTAGAACCACTTGCACTCCCGAATGTGATCCACTGGCTCGAATAAACTTCTTTGAATTTAGTTCTTATACATGTTGGTACAATATGTCTAGCTCTGATGGTGCCATTTGGTGTACTTTACAAGATATTGGTCCCGCTCCAGGAATCAACTCTATGCAAAACTCCATATCTCTTACTGGAGGTAACCTTGGAAGTTCCTCTGGGAAGACGTCACTGCCGCTGCGATCCTCTCTTCATGATGATCTCCTAAAGATCTCTCAAAGACGAAGTCTTCCATGCCCGGGATACTAAATAGTATCCTACCCTTATGACAATCTATCGTAGCATGATTATCTCTCAGCCAGTCCATTCCTAAGATAACACCAAAGTTACCCATAGGAAACTCTATCAACCGTATTGGTAGTGAATGCCCGCACACTATGACCAGACACGCTATACATACGCTACTAACTCCTACAAGCCCATTACCAGTGAGTATATTCAACCTCCCTGGTAATGCCTCAAACTCCAATCCAATACATATCACGAATCGTGTAGATACAAATGAATGAGATGCAACAAAATTAAATAATGCTACTACAGGATAAGATGCGACAAAGTTGTTACCTGCCACCACGTCGCCTGATGCCAGAGCCTCATCCAGAGATAAAGTAAAAGCTTTTCCTTGGTCTTGCTGGGCTCCTCGCTATTGCCTCCCTTGGATACGCTGTTGTGGCCTCTGCTGGCTCTGCTGCTGATTCTACTGCTGTTGGTTCATCTAAGATTACGTCGGTAGCGGACACTGAGATAATAGCCTCACTGCTATTACTGGCCCTCTGTGCTGGACTTCCCCTGGCGCTGACAGTGCTGGTAACTGTTGGACTGGCCCTCATGGCGTCTGCATCATCGGACAATTGGCAATCTGGTGATCTGGACTGCCACACCTCATACACAATCCATTGGTTGCCCTACACACATCTCTAGTGTGGCCTCCTTTTCCACAGTAAGTGTAACCCACCGGTGCTTCCTGGCGTTATTGTTGTTGTTGTTGCTGTCTCGACAGCTGCCGAGCCGGTATTGTCACTATCAAAACTGCCACCCTCCTTGGCGCTGAATCATGGATGCGAACGACAGGTGATGGTGCTAACGTCCGAGGTACTCCTCCACCCCCTCCTTCGCTCTGAGCATGAGACATCTTCTGGTCTCTAGTCCTTGCCGATAACCTCTGCATGGTAAGCTCATGCCTCCGAGCTGCTATCAGTACTTCTTCATAAGTCTTGTAGTCGTGTCCCTTTACCAGTTGTAGAATATTCGGATAAAGTCCTTGTTGGAACCTTACTGCTCTATCCGACTCTGTAGATACCACAGTTGGAGCAAATCTACTCAGCCTGCAAAACTCGGCTGCATATCCATCCACAGTCCTACCGGCCAGCTTGAGACCGATAAATCTCTGTTGGAGCTCATACTGTGCTATGACTCCAAAATATTTAGCCCTGAATCGAGCCCTAAAACTGTCCCAAGAGATAGGATGCCTCAAGCCAACCTCTACTGACGCCCACCAGTCACGGGCAAGGTCTTGAAGCTGCAATCGAACTTGATCAACTTGTTTATCTGCCGGAACCCTTGTTGCTGCCAGAATAACCTCATCTTGCAACTAGGCATCTGCTGTGATAGCGTCCTCCGTGCCATCGAAGTACCTTTGGTTAAGTCGACAAAATCTAATTGATGCTATTGAATCAGTCCTTCCTCCTCTTTCTAGGGCTGTCTGCAAACCCTGACTCAACAAGACATTCTGCTATTGTTGTTGAAACTGCTGATGCTGTTACACTGCCATCTGATGCTGCTGCATAACCATCATTCCCCGGAGGATCTCCATTAATGCTGGGGTGTCAAGTACCATTGGTACTGCTGGTACTACTGGGGGTACGGAAATTTCAGGGGTTGGTTGCTCAACATGTCCAACTTCCGGTGGTTCTACCGTGCCAGCTTGCTCAACTACTGGCTCTATTCAAATTTGACTCTGAACATGTGCTACCTCCCATTGTTGCCCAGGGGAACCCTGTCCTGCCATGCCTGCTGCTCCAGCAACTAAACAAGCCTTAAAGAAAAGGACAGGAAACATCAAGAACAGGACGGGAAGGATAAAAGAGACAAGCAGTTTTAACAGTTCAAAGCATTGGTACCGAGGAAGATGAACAAGATATCAAAGGGGACATATTTGATTAAGACTCCTATAACAGTAATACCCCACAAGTCTAAAAACACAGACCTACATGGACTACCACTAAAATCTTGTCCCGTCCCAGTACCAGAATACAGAGACGGACATGGCCAGCTCCCCCGTACAAGGTATAGAACGTCGTACGGTGGTCACGGCTGTAACTAGACAAGGGGGTACATACTACAAGCAAGTCACTTAGGGTCACACAGCACATCTATTGTCTCAATCAATCAAGTAAGAATAGTAAACATAGAACATATATGACAAGGAAGTAAGGCATCCCAAATGCCCTGCCACAATATTATGGAAACCAGCTGTGCAAAAATAAGAAAGCTGACAGAGTATCAAAAGTACATGACCATAATCAGCTGTAGTCTGATTAATTACAATCATGTAAAAAAACTAAATGTCCAAATTTACGACTAACAAGTGCCAGTGGCTAAACGCCCAAAATAATTAAAATTTACAATAACGATGAGGGAATAAGAAACCCACTCGTTTCTCTCAGTGGCCATCCGTCTGGTGTACGCCATTGTTCAGGGGGAGTACGCTTGATCCTCGGGTGCTGTCTCTAAACCTGGCCATGCAAAACCAGTGGGGTTAGACCCTAAATAGCAAGTACCACAAAGGAAGCACGAATAAATAAATAATACCAGGTTATAAAATAGATACATATATATAGTTATGTCCCGTAGTTTTGGTTTCTAGCCTATCGTGACACAATAATCTAACCCTACAACCAAACAAGGACAATGGTTAGACCATCGCACCCTGATAGTCCATGTCCATAGACTATTTGACAGTAGATACAATACACAAATAAGCTCAGTTACATAATCGGCCAATCACTTGTACGAATTACTAGGTGGAGTCTGGGTTATCCCAGAGGTATTATGCATATAATAGGAATCCTCAGATTGAACCATGTTCCAACAGGGGCTAGCCGAGCCAATAATCGCCAATAGCATATAGTAGTATGCAATGGTCCCTCGTAAGGTCATCGTGCTAAAATTGCATAGAATATATAGTATAATATAATAATCGGATATTGCCATCCACTAATGAGGATTTAAAAAATATCCATAGGGGCCAACCTTCACTCCCATATAATGATTGAGGGTGGCTAGTTAAGCACAATCTCAGGATTTTGTCCTTCCCAATGCTCTACATTTTTTAGTTGCCTAGTTAATCCTATGATTAGCTGAAATCACATGGCATGGTGACATATAACTCCCCTTATATGTCATACCATAGTACGTTCATGCTAGATACGAATCTGCTTTGTCACTTAGTAGTTCAATTTGGATTCACCCGAGAGTGATGCAACAATCAATAAATCTTAGCCACGCTTGGTTATTGACCAACTATCATATCCATGCTGGAGGAATTTGATTATATTATATGTCGCTTAGTACGTAGGCTCAGTGTAAACATGTATCATAATCACGTAGAAATACTTAGCACGTAGGAACACATAACACGTAGTAAGTGTAGCAGTATGGATACCAATAGTCGACTCAAGTTACCAATCATTGGTAAATCACATGTGTTCTTGCACAAAGCAATATGTAGGTCGAGTCAGACACATAGGTAGTCATAGTCATTTGGCCGCATGGTCTATATCTCTATTCATAGTTTGGTCAAGCATATACAGGTTCAACACATGGTCATTCAATTCTCATGCATTCCAATCATCAATCTCACACTTAGAATCACAAAAATCTAATAAAATATCAAACCAAGAAAATCAACAAATCATGCACATAGGGCCGCATAGGGTCCAGGATGCATAGAATCAAGTTCGCATATGACAGGTGCCGCATAGAGGTTGCTGCCACATAAGAGTCATGGCCGCATAGGTCTGCTTGTCGCATACGGGTCAAGGCTGCATAAACATTCTGGGACTTAGCGATTTTCTCATTTGTTCAGCGAGTGAGATACATGGAGTTCAAGGATTAGCTCCAGAACACTTATGTAACAATCAGTCATGCTTCCAACAAGATGGACGCATGCTGGTTGGATATGTGACAAGTGCCTAGGTCGCATAGGGATCATGACGCATAGAACTCTCGTCCGCATATTGCGCTAGCCGCAGAGAACTTCGTCTTCTCCAGACAACAAGTTCAGCCATGGCGAGAACTCCAAAAATCAAAAATTTGTTTTCTTCATAAAAACTTTATTTTAACTCCAAATCATGTGAACCAAAAGCCAAAATGCTCGAAATAAAGTGCTCCATTCATCCTAAAAACAATTTTTAAAAAATACCATATTTTAGTAGATCAAAACTCAAGGAACCCATGAAAATCCTAAACTTAGAATGTAGATCCACTCAAATCCACCAAAGTACTAAAAGTGTTTAGAATCATCATGAGCACATAATAGACTAATAAATGCAAGGAAATAGCAAGAATCAAAAATCAAGAGTTTTCTCCATGTAGTGCAAGGTGTACTTTCCTAAATAAAGGAAGAAAAAAAATGAGATAATGAGGGAAGAGAGAGAAAGTGGTTGACTTATATATGCTAGGGTTGAGGTTTAGACCATAGGTTCACTCATGAACAAACTAATCCAACAATAAAACCATGAGTCTAATTGAACCAAAGAATGGGTCAAGTCTCCATGACATGCAACCTAATTACCATGCAAGCAACAAATAATATAAGCATGAAAACTAATATATTCCAAATATGTATATCGGGAATGGGGAGTGACACAAGTTGTTTGTGACATGCAATTCTAGGGTCTTAAGATTCACGATACGACATATTATTTCTTGATTCTTGTCCTGAACGAGTATTGCTCCACGAGTTGTGATTCTTATTTTACTTGACATGATGCAATCCCCTAGTTCGGGAACTCCCTTGGCGACCCAATGGTCCTGAATACTTTCAGGTCCATACTTGCATAAAATGAGTATTCAATAGTCTTCCGACTAACTAGATGAATGCAAGACATGGATAGTATTACTGGGTCGTGGCATGAATCTTACGTATAGAAAATATGTAAAGCAAACAAGCATTGGAATAATATGAATATAACTTTAAGGAAATATGCGACATACCCATACTTGAAAGCATAAGCTATTACGCTAGCACGGGTCTAAGGGATAGTGCGAGGAATCAACATAAACCAAATTTTATTTCCAAATTTTAAGCAAGCAGTATAAGATGGGATTATTTCCTTAGCTATGTGAGTTATATTCTTATTAGCATGCAAGAGGTTATCGCCTAGCGATCTAGCATGTATCGTCCAAATTCTTAGGTGTGCAGGCCAAACAAAGACAAGTTCATCGTAGCCACCCACATGAAAGAGGGCTTGCCTCTACCAATCGAGACTTCGATTGAACAGCTGAAAACTCTGTCACGACCCGCACCCGGTTTAGGGCACGAGAGCGTGGGTACGTCCAGCCTACGCCGCAGCATCGACGGTAGAACGCTGTCTAGGTCAAGTACTATCTAAACAATCTCACGCTAGTATCCAACTCCATAAGGAGACGTGGATATCATAAAATAAATCTAGGAATACTCAATCACCACTACAGCACGATAGGAAGATGAAGAAATAAAAGAATACAACACAAGTCTAATGACACAATAATCATACCTGCAATCAGTAACATCCAATCCCCCAAGTGTGTCAGAAACCAGCCTACTAAGGTCACAGTCTGGAAAAATATTTTCCAGTCAGAAAGGAGCAAAGTACATCTCTAAATAGCAGTTCTATATAAATGACATAAACTATGTAGCAGTTCTAGATGGAAACATACCAGATGCATGTATAAGTACGAGAAAGGTACAATGAGAGAAATACTGGAAATACTGTAAGTAAATACAGGAAAAGAACAATATGTCAATGAGCAAGAAACCTATGACTAAGTGTGTGAGTACTAGCTTTAATATGTGATCGGCTTGGGAACTTGATCAGGCTGGTTACATGTGATTAGCTATGGTTCATATAAAGTCAGGCTAACCGTTGGTTAGCTATGATGCATGTAGAGATCAGGCTAATCATACGTAACAGCTATGGAGCATGTAAATGGTCAGGCCGCACCCGACGTGAGATGTGGGGTGAGCTATGGTGCATATAAAGTTGGGTATGATCACATATCTACACTAAAGTACTCCCCAAACCCCCGACTGGTATAGTAGATCCAATCATGGTACGCTATGGCACGGGATTCCCTAGGAAGGTAGCAAATCTCCCCGGGAATCAGTGTCTGTACATGCACAAGATATCAAGGAAATAAGTCTTGTACAAGCTACACCATGAATAAGGAATAACATCTCATGACGAGATCCGTGTATACCAATCCGTGTAACCAACGTGTCAGGAACATGGATATTTACACTAGATACAGTGAACATAGGAGATATCATAAATTAGAAACTAATCAGAGAATGTACTCGCCTTGGGTCCTTAGCTGGTAATGTCAATGTCCTGTCCCAGAGTATCGTCTGGAGGAACCAACAGTCCTAAAAATATATCAATACAACATTTGCATCAGGTGCTACACTAACACAACACAAAACATCGAACTCAGGGCCGTGCCAGGTATGGCACTAGTCAACTAGGGTCATCTAGTAGGGATACGTATATAATACACATTTACACTCAAAGTATATACCAATAAAAATGTATATAATATATATATACATAAGTCTCTCTTAGTATTTGTACAAAATACGTATTTGTGTATATACACTAATAGATGTATATAAATATATATTTTTATATATGTATATTAAACATCAAGGAATGTACATAATGCCACACTCTCAAGGTGATCCCAAATGAAGTAGCAGTTAGTTCCAATGGGTCCGGAGCGGTTCAAATAGCTAGAAACTATATAAAGAAGTTCAAGATCAAAACTTGGTACGAATTTTGAGACGGAGATACCGGATTCACAACGGCTCGCAAAGAGACAAGAAATGCACAAATTAGTCAATGATCAAACCAACCACGTTAGACTAAAATTCAGCTAAACCCCGTTATGCTATGAAACTCATTTAAGAAATTATTTTATTTTTATTTTTAAAAATCTATTTAAAACTTTTCCGATTTAATCTATTTGTAATATAAAGTTTGTTTATAGAAAAACTATAATTAATACAAGAGCCAAAATAAGTATTTTTGTAAAACAACCCATTTTCAAGTCCAACTATATTAACATAATATAATAAATAATAATAGAAATAGTAATACAATAATAATATAACCAAAACTAACTATAATATAACACAACTTATTAACTAACTTTTACTGCTTAATACTAAATGTATTGTAATATTACTAAAACTAAAACATAATATACACAACCTAATATCTATGCTACCTAACTTTACTGTGCACAAATAATCCAAATCGAAAGCTAATTAAAAGAAGGAGGAGAGAGAACAGGACACTCACAACAAAATAGAAAAGAAAGGAATAGAAGGGAAGAGGAAGAGGAAGCTTACAGTGGAGGACTCGGCGGCTACGACGTGCTCAACGTCGGTCAACAGGGAGATCCGAATGCTAGCGACTAGTTCAAGTAGTTCGTGCCCAGATCGGGTGCTCAGACCGCACGACGGCTCTGGACTAGACAGTCGACCACCGGAGAGATAGATCTGGCCGACGCTTCCGAGGCAGACGAAAGGGAAGGCGACGTCCAGAAGGAGGAGTCGACCACTCCAGGTGGCAGATCAGGGCTAAAGGCAGCTCGTCGGTAGGAAGCAGTCACATGGAGGCTGATGGACGCGACTACTCGGGAAGTGGGGGGTGACAACGGTGGCGCCGGGGATCCGTGATATGGTGGTGGTGTAATGGTGGCAACCGGACTGTGCAGCAGCAGGCAGCAAGTCGTTGGCCGCCGGAGGGAAGAAACTGGTGTCGGGGTTCAGGCCGGGGGTGGCTGCCAGCGGGCCGGAGGGAAGTGCAGCGGAAGGAGATGGGCAGCGGGCCGCCGGACGCGCGAGACAGCGCCGGACTGTGCACGCCGGACTGCGGGGAACCGGAGGCTGGCTGATGGGGGTCGGCCTGGCCGCTCGCCGGGGTGAACGCGGAGGGAGCTCGTGAGGGAGGAGCAGCAGGGGGAATGGGGTTGGCCGCCGGAGGACCACCGTAGAGGGAGAAGCAGTCCGCCGGGATCAGTGAACAGCGGGAGAGCGGCAGTCAGCGGGCCGCCGGAGGATCGGGCCGCGGGGACTCGGCCGCCGGCTGAACAGTAAGTAGGGGTTGAGCACAGTATCCCCCCCCCCCCTAAATGAAATTTAAATCTTCAATAAAGAAGGAGAAGAAGGAAAGAAGAAGAAGAAAAGGAAGAAAAGAGAAGGAGAAGAGAAGAAAAAATGTTCACATACGTAGGCGAGAGGGAGGAGGCTTGTGGTGGTGGGGAAACCTAGGTTTCTTGGGATTAGGGTTTGATGTAGACATTATATATAGGAGAGTGTGTTTTGATGGAGGGTGAGGATGCACTCATTGAATGAGTGGTCCAGATTGAACATGAGGAAAAATAATTCATGTGGGAAATGAGGGTAAGAGTTTAAATAAAAATATTAGGTTTCCTCATTGTTCAAACAATTGGGTGAGGCCAAAAATGCAAATTTGCAATTTAGCCCCCTTAAATTCAGAAAATTGCACAAACACATGAAATGACGAAAATTTGGCGGGCGATTCGGTGTCCGGTGTTTTGTAGGGTCAGGGGGCACTGTAAGTTTGGTACGGGCTCAATTTACGGGGCACTGGAATTAAATTGGGATTTTAGAATCAGATAAAATAGTATCCTCAATTTAAATAGAAATAAATGCAAGTTGTGTTCAACAATTAATTATGAGTACATGGAGCCAAAATCAGGTCAGGTCATCAATACCAATATTGAAGAAGACTCAGAACAGAATATTACCCTAATTTGGACCGTACGAAAAATAGGTCAAGATTGCATCCAATTTTCGATTGGAACGCACAACGATGCAAAATAGGGATTTATTAAATAACGTCCGCGACGATTTTTGTGCGGCTAGAAATAATGTACAGAAAGCATAACTATGAGTTGCAAAAATAGCAGAATGGAAGGCGGGCATGTCTAGGGCAAGATTGTAAAATTTGTTGGAAGACAAAAGCCAGGATAGTGCTCCAAATACCGAAGCAAAAGCAATGCGCAATAATTAAATAAATACGGTAATTAATTACAATCTTAAATAAATAAATTATAAATAAAACAATTAATTACAGAATTCCGTAATTTGGACAGGTGTTCCTCTACGGGGCTTCTAGGTCAAGTCTGCTAGCTCAAAAAAATTGAACACTGTAAATAATTATATTTACTTACACATAATTATTTAAAATTAAAAATACTATCATGCAATTACTTAATTATAACTACAATAATATTAAATATTATAAAAAGTCGAAAATACCCCTGTTTTCGGAACGTGGTAGTGACAAGTCTACCCTCCTTAAAAGAATTTCGTCCTCGAAATTTAAAATCCTCATAGTAGCGTTTATCATACACATTATTATTTTCCTCAAAGTTTAAATTTATTATCCATGAAATCTCTTAATAATCCACAATGTCCTTTCGCAAATTCAGAATTCTAAAATTATTGTATAACCTGAAAAATCCTCAAAATAAAACCAAGTCCATTTTTATCAAAAACTTTCTCCGAAATTTTAGTTAATAGTTCAATACTCAGAATTTAATATCCACTCCTCAAATTTGATTTTAATCAATGCACATATATAATTGTAAATCTCATCCCAAAAGTTTAATTCAAACATTAATCCATCAAAATTTTTATTTCTCGATTTCCTCTTCCTCAAAATACTCAACAATATGAAACTTGAGGGTTCTCTAATTGCAACATCAAATATAAAATTCTAAAATTCATAACTTGCAATCCAATAATTATAGTGATAATCTCTCTAAATTTCCTCAAATTCAATGATAATTTCAATCATATCACATCCTTCCTGGAATTAATACATCATAAATTCCGTCATGTTAAATTCTTGACCCTTTATTTAAATCAATGTTTATCCTCGAATTTTTAAATCCTTGATTATTTTATTTATTTATTTACTACCATCAAAAATTAAATTCATCAAATCATATAATCATGAACTACTCCATATTGTTATTTCACAATAAGTTTTTTTTTTTTCAAAAAAAAAACTATATAAATATCATATCCCTAAAAATCTTCAAATATAAAATCAAATCCCATTCTTATCACAATATCCTCCAAAATTTTAGGTTAATAACGAAATACAAGAATTTGATATTCAATCCTCTAATTGAAATCCAATCAATGCATATTTCTAAAATTGAATTTCATCCCAAAATTTGAATTCAACACTAATCCATTTGTGTTCTTATTCCTCGATTTTTTTTTTCATATAATATGCAACAATGTAATACTTATGAAACCTCCAATACAATATTCAAAATATAAGTTCATAACTTGCAGTCCAATAAATATATCGATAGCCTTCTTAAATTCCTCAAATTTAATGATAAATTCAATCATTTCATAATCTTCTTAAAAATCAATGATTTAACAAAACTTCAATTATGCCATATTAAATTCCCAACTCTTTATTTAATTTAATATTTTTCTTCAAAATTTTAGGCACCTTGTCTCTCTTTGTCAAGTCATAACCTCTTCGTTAATCTTTACTACAGTTAAATCCTCAACAATCAAAGTCTAAGAGAATTCTACCTACAACCATACAACATGCAACCTAAGGGAAATATGTATGATCATGGTGTCTTTTGTCATGGTATTGCAGTCTCTGTATCAGGGGTACTACTAACTACATTATAACAAGAAATCATGCATACAAGCTATGGTACTAAGGTATCAATCAATCAGGAAACAAAAGATCATGAGGAAAGAAAAGAAAGAACCTGCTAACATATTACTTGCAGTATCTTCTATCTCTAACATAATCATAGGTCAAATGATGCATGTAAAGTTTGATACCTCTATCTCTTTAGGTACCACACTCTACTACAGGCATACTCACTGCTAGCTTCCTTACCTACTGCAATAGTTGATACTAGTTATTCTTATCACTCAAGTGCATATCAATTGCAACACACTATACTAAGTACTGCTCTCTCTAATACAACCCTAGATTGACACCCAAGTCAGTTGGCAGTGAGATCTCAATCATACTCAAGTCATCAGATCCTTACACATGTATATCATCTACTCATATATTAATATTCATCTCTTATCTACCATAAAATTAATCCTCAAATAATCGTCAAGGTTTAACTTCTCGATCAACTTAAAAATAATTGTATATACCTCCTCAAAATCAGATACTCAATTATCAAAAAATTTAATCACTTTTAAAATCCTTATAGCCTTGACTATGTTTATTGAATTGAATTTGAATACTCAAAATTTAATAACATAAAATCTCATCTCCTCAAAAATTCTTTAAAAATTTTGAAATTCATTTCCACTCTACAAATTATGAATTTAAATCCACAAGCATACATATAGATACTCCCAGTCTCTAATACTCAATGTCCACACAATACACCAATTATCTACAACCTCAGCTGTGTACTGAAATTTGTACTGCCCGGATTACTTGCAATATCATTTCCAATAATCCAAATTATCATCTCACATATTTTCTTCAATGATTTTCTATCTATATTACTTAATACACCAATCTATTTGTCATCACACGAAGTACTTACTGTCATTTGCACCTTGCTCAACAATTATTTGATATAGAATCACTAGCACTATTGGTATGGTAACGCTAGCTTCATCATTAGATTAACTCATGAAACTTATTACAATTCACGATCACTTACACTTTCTATAATACCAATACTAATTATAATAACACCTATCATAGAACTATTGCTACAAGGTACTATGCTTTGGGTATCTCTAGATTAATGCCTAATGCTCCCATGTCCAACTAAGAAACACTTACAAACTCACAAGTCACTCTCAGTCAAACTAATACAAGACACAACCAAAATTACAAGTCACTAATTATCACACTAACAAGGATCCTTAAAGAAATAAGGCTCAAAAGAACTGGGTTAAGGACGGAAGGTATCTTTACTGCTAATAAAGAAAAGAAGCGATGGAACAAAGTCCTGGAATAACATAAATAGATAAGTCTTGAGATGATACTTTAAGAACCAATTTAAGATACAACCTGATAATCATACACGTCTGTCAGAAATCATGACACACAGAATCCTTGCCACGCCAGTAAGCATAGATGCGATAAACGACAGGTTCCATAACTAAGGTATGCAATTCTATAATCATGTCATCTAGAATACTCGCCACGCCAACCGGTATGGCTGCGAGAGACTCTAAGTTTCATAACTATAGTATGTACATCCTAGTCAGGTTCCTACGTTCTCGTCACCACAGCTAAGATGGCTGCGATAAACTCTAGGGTCCATAACCAAAGTAGACGTTTTACCTTTCTCACTGTCCTCATCAAAATATGTCATCAGATGATACCGTAAATTTAGCCCGTAAAATTCATCTCGATATAAAATTAACTCAACAACGATACCAAGAATTAAATTTAACAACTGGTCAACAAGAATCAAACTCAAAAATGATACCAAGATTTTAATTTAATAACTTATCAACAAGAATCAAGTTTAATAACAACAAGCGAGAGCGGATGGAAACAAGGAAAAAAAGATTTAATTTGGAAATTATAATAAGATTCTCAAGGGGTCGTCCCAGGAATCTCTCAAGAATTTGTGATTGAGTATTCTCTCTCATCCTAGTATCCTATATTCTATATTCTATAGCAGGCATGTAGTAGTACAACTAAGACGTCGCACTACTACGACATCGCACAACTAGCGAAGTCCGACCTGCATGGGCCACCACTAAAACGTGTCACGACCCGCACCCGGTTTAGGGCACGAGAGCGTGGGTACGTCCAGCCTACGCCGCAGCATCGGCGGTAGAACGCTGTCTAGGTCAAGTACTATCTAAACAATCTCACGCTAGTATCCAACTCCATAAGGAGACGTGGATATCATAAAATAAATCTAGGAATACTCAATCACCACTACAGCACGATAGGAAGATGAAGAAATAAAAGAATATAACACAAGTCTAATGACACAATAATCATACCTGCAATCAGTAACATCCAATCCCCCAAGTGTGTCGGAAACCAGCCTACTAAGGTCACAGTCTGGAAAAATATTTTCCAGTCAGGAAGGAGCAAAGTACATCTCTAAATAGCAGTTCTATATAAATGACATAAACTATGTAGCAGTTCTAGATGGAAACATACCAGATGCATGTATAAGTACGAGAAAGGTACAATGAGAGAAATACTGGAAATACTGTAAGTAAATGCAGGAAAAGAACAATATGTCAATGAGCAAGAAACCTATGACTAAGTGTGTGAGTACTAGCTTTAATATGTGATCGGCTTGGGAACTTGATCAGGCTGGTTACATGTGATTAGCTATGGTTCATATAAAGTCAGGCTAACCGTTGGTTAGCTATGATGCATGTAGAGATCAGGCTAATCACACGTAACAGCTATGGAGCATGTAAATGGTCAGGCCGCACCCGACGTGAGATGTGAGGTGAGCTATGGTGCATATAAAGTTGGGTATGATCACATATCTACACTAAAGTACTCCCCAAACCCCCGACTGGTATAGTAGATCCAATCATGGTACGCTATGGCACGGGATTCCCTAGGAAGGTAGCAAATCTCCCTGGGAATCAGTGTCTGTACATGCACAAGATATCAAGGAAACAAGTCTTGTACAAGCTACACCATGAATAAGGAATAACATCTCATGACGAGATCCGTGTATACCAATCCGTGTAACCAACGTGTCAGGAACATGGATATTTACACTAGATACAGTGAACATAGGAGATATCATAAATTAGAAACTAATCAGAGAATGTACTCGCCTTGGGTCCTTAGCTGGTAATGTCAATGTCCTGTCCCAGAGTATCGTCTGGAGGAACCAACAGTCCTAAAAATATATCAATACAACATTTGCATCAGGTGCTACACTAACACAACACAAAACATCGAACTCAGGGCCGTGCCAGGTATGGCACTAGTCAACTAGGGTCATCTAGTAGGGATACGTATATAATACACATTTACACTCAAAGTATATACCAATAAAAACGTATATAATATATATATACATAAGTCTCTCTTAGTATTTGTACAAAATACGTATTTGTGTATATACACTAATAGATGTATATAAATATATATTTTTATACCAAAATACATATCTGTATATATACATATCAATCAAATATTTTTATATATGTATATTAAACATCAAGGAATGTACATAATGCCACACTCTCAAGGTGATCCCAAATGAAGTAGCAGTTAGTTCCAATGGGTCCGGAGCGGTTCAAATAGCTAGAAACTATATAAAGAAGTTCAAGATCAAAACTTGGTACGAATTTTGAGACGGAGATACCGGGTTCACAACGGCTCGCAAAGAGACAAGAAATGCACAAATTAGTCAATGATCAAACCAACCACGTTAGACTAAAATTCAGCTAAACCCCGTTATGCTATGAAACTCATTTAAGAAATTATTTTATTTTTATTTTTAAAAATCTATTTAAAATTTTTCCAATTTAATCTATTTGTAATATAAAGTTTGTTTATAGAAAAACTATAATTAATACAAGAGCCAAAATAAGTATTTTTGTAAAACAACCCATTTTCAAGTCCAACTATATTAACATAATATAATAAATAATAATAGAAATAGTAATACAATAATAATATAACCAAAACTAACTATAATATAACACAACTTATTAACTAACTTTTACTGCTTAATACTAAATGTATTGTAATATTACTAAAACTAAAACATAATATACACAACCTAATATCTATGCCACCTAACTTTACTGTGCACAAATAATCCAAATCGAAAGCTAATTAAAAGAAGGAGGAGAGAGAACAGGACACTCACAACAAAATAGAAAAGAAAGGAATAGAAGGGAAGAGGAAGAGGAAGCTTACAGTGGAGGACTCGGCGGCTACGACGTGCTCAACGTCCGTCAACAGGGAGATCCGAATGCTAGCGACTAGTTCAAGTAGTTCGTGCCCAGATCGGGTGCTCAGACCGCACGACGGCTCTGGACTAGACAGTCGACCACCGGAGAGATAGATCTGGCCGACGCTTCCGAGGCAGACGAAAGGGAAGGCGACGTCCAGAAGGAGGAGTCGACCACTCCAGGTGGCAGATCAGGGCTAAAGGCAGCTCGTAGGTAGGAAGCAGTCACATGGAGGCTGATGGACGCGACTACTCGGGAAGTGGGGGGTGACAACGGTGGCGCCGGGGATCCGTGATATGGTGGTGGTGTAATGGTGGCAACCGGACTGTGCAGCAGCAGGCAGCAAGTCGTTGGCCGCCGGAGGGAAGAAACTGGTGTCGGGGTGCAGGCCGGGGGTGGCTGCCAGCGGGCCGGAGGGAAGTGCAGCGGAAGGAGATGGGCAGCGGGCCGCCGGACGCGCGAGACAGCGCCGGACTGTGCACGCCGGACTGCGGGGAACCGGAGGCTGGCTGATGGGGGTCGGCCTGGCCGCTCGCCGGGGTGAACGCGGAGGGAGCTCGTGAGGGAGGAGCAGCAGGGGGAATGGGGTTGGCCGCCGGAGGACCACCGCAGAGGGAGAAGCAGTCCGCCGGGATCAGTGAACAGCGGGGAGAGCGGCAGTCAGCGGGCCGCCGGAGGATCGGGCCGCGGGGACTCGGCCGCCGGCTGAACAGTAAGTAGGGGTTGAGCACAGTATCCCCCCCCCCCTAAATGAAATTTAAATCTTCAATAAAGAAGGAGAAGAAGGAAAGAAGAAGAAGAAAAGGAAGAAAAGAGAAGGAGAAGAGAAGAAAAAATGTTCACATACGTAGGCGAGAGGGAGGAGGCTTGTGGTGGTGGGGAAACCTAGGTTTCTTGGGATTAGGGTTTGATGTAGACATTATATATAGGAGAGTGTGTTTTGATGGAGGGTGAGGATGCACTCATTGAATGAGTGGTCCAGATTGAACATGAGGAAAAATAATTCATGTGGGAAATGAGGGTAAGAGTTTAAATAAAAATATTAGGTTTCCTCATTGTTCAAACAATTGGGTGAGGCCAAAAATGCAAATTTGCAATTTAGCCCCCTTAAATTCAGAAAATTGCACAAACACATGAAATGACGAAAATTTGGCGGGCGATTCGGTGTCCGGTGTTTTGTAGGGTCAGGGGGCACTGTAAGTTTGGTACGGGCTCAATTTACGGGGCACTGGAATTAAATTGGGATTTTAGAATCAGATAAAATAGTATCCTCAATTTAAATAGAAATAAATGCAAGTTGTGTTCAACAATTAATTATGAGTACATGGAGCCAAAATCAGGTCAGGTCATCAATACCAATATTGAAGAAGACTCAGAACAGAATATTACCCTAATTTGGACCGTACGAAAAATAGGTCAAGATTGCATCCAATTTTCGATTGGAACGCACAACGATGCAAAATAGGGATTTATTAAATAACGTCCGCGACGATTTTTGTGCGGCTAGAAATAATGTACAGAAAGCATAACTATGAGTTGCAAAAATAGCAGAATGGAAGGCGGGCATGTCTAGGGCAAGATTGTAAAATTTGTTGGAAGACAAAAGCCAGGATAGTGCTCCAAATACCGAAGCAAAAGCAATGCGCAATAATTAAATAAATACGGTAATTAATTACAATCTTAAATAAATAAATTATAAATAAAACAATTAATTACAGAATTCCGTAATTTGGACAGGTGTTCCTCTACGGGGCTTCTAGGTCAAGTCTGCTAGCTCAAAAAAATTGAACACTGTAAATAATTATATTTAATTACACATAATTATTTAAAATTAAAAATACTATCATGCAATTACTTAATTATAACTACAATAATATTAAATATTATAAAAAGTCGAAAATACTCCTGTTTTCGGAACGTGGTAGTGACAAGTCTACCCTCCTTAAAAGAATTTCGTCCTCGAAATTTAAAATTCTCATAGTAGCGTTTATCATACACATTATTATTTCCCTCAAAGTTTAAATTTATCATCCATGAAATCTCTTAATAATCCACAATGTCCTTTCGCAAATTCAGAATTCTAAAATTATTGTATAACCTGAAAAATCCTCAAAATAAAACCAAGTCCATTTTTATCAAAAACTTTCTCCGAAATTTTAGTTAATAGTTCAATACTCAGAATTTAATATCCACTCCTCAAATTTGATTTTAATCAATGCACATATATAATTGTAAATCTCATCCCAAAAGTTTAATTCAAACATTAATCCATCAAAATTTTTATTTCTCGATTTCCTCTTCCTCAAAATACTCAACAATATGAAACTTGAGGGTTCTCTAATTGCAACATCAAATATAAAATTCTAAAATTCATAACTTGCAATCCAATAATTATAGTGATAATCTCTCTAAATTTCCTCAAATTCAATGATAATTTCAATCATATCACATCCTTCCTGGAATTAATACATCATAAATTCCGTCATGTTAAATTCTTGACCCTTTATTTAAATCAATGTTTATCCTCGAATTTTTAAATCCTTGATTATTTTATTTATTTATTTACTACCATCAAAAATTAAATTCATCAAATCATATAATCATGAACTACTCCATATTGTTATTTCACAATAAGTTTTTTTTTTTTCAAAAAAAAACTATATAAATATCATATCCCTAAAAATCTTCAAATATAAAATCAAATCCCATTCTTATCACAATATCCTCCAAAATTTTAGGTTAATAACGAAATACAAGAATTTGATATTCAATCCTCTAATTGAAATCCAATCAATGCATATTTCTAAAATTGAATTTCATCCCAAAATTTGAATTCAACACTAATCCATTTGTGTTCTTATTCCTCGATTTTTTTTTTCATATAATATGCAACAATGTAATACTTATGAAACCTCCAATACAATATTCAAAATATAAGTTCATAACTTGCAGTCCAATAAATATATCGATAGCCTTCTTAAATTCCTCAAATTTAATGATAAATTCAATCATTTCATAATCTTCTTAAAAATCAATGATTTAACAAAACTTCAATTATGCCATATTAAATTCCCAACTCTTTATTTAATTTAATATTTTTCTTCAAAATTTTAGGCACCTTGTCTCTCTTTGTCAAGTCATAACCTCTTCGTTAATCTTTACTACAGTTAAATCCTCAACAATCAAAGTCTAAGAGAATTCTACCTACAACCATACAACATGCAACCTAAGGGAAATATGTATGATCATGGTGTCTTTTGTCATGGTATTGCAGTCTCTGTATCAGGGGTACTACTAACTACATTATAACAAGAAATCATGCATACAAGCTATGGTACTAAGGTATCAATCAATCAGGAAACAAAAGATCATGAGGAAAGAAAAGAAAGAACCTGCTAACATATTACTTGCAGTATCTTCTATCTCTAACATAATCATAGGTCAAATGATGCATGTAAAGTTTGATACCTCTATCTCTTTAGGTACCACACTCTACTACAGGCATACTCACTGCTAGCTTCCTTACCTACTGCAATAGTTGATACTAGTTATTCTTATCACTCAAGTGCATATCAATTGCAACACACTATACTAAGTACTGCTCTCTCTAATACAACCCTAGATTGACACCCAAGTCAGTTGGCAGTGAGATCTCAATCATACTCAAGTCATCAGATCCTTACACATGTATATCATCTACTCATATATTAATATTCATCTCTTATCTACCATAAAATTAATCCTCAAATAATCGTCAAGGTTTAACTTCTCGATCAACTTAAAAATAATTGTATATACCTCCTCAAAATCAGATACTCAATTATCAAAAAATTTAATCACTTTTAAAATCCTTATAGCCTTGACTATGTTTATTGAATTGAATTTGAATACTCAAAATTTAATAACATAAAATCTCATCTCCTCAAAAATTCTTTAAAAATTTTGAAATTCATTTCCACTCTACAAATTATGAATTTAAATCCACAAGCATACATATAGATACTCCCAGTCTCTAATACTCAATGTCCACACAATACACCAATTATCTACAACCTCAGCTGTGTACTGAAATTTGTACTGCCCGGATTACTTGCAATATCATTTCCAATAATCCAAATTATCATCTCACATATTTTCTTCAATGATTTTCTATCTATATTACTTAATACACCAATCTATTTGTCATCACACGAAGTACTTACTGTCATTTGCACCTTGCTCAACAATTATTTGATATAGAATCACTAGCACTATTGGTATGGTAACGCTAGCTTCATCATTAGATTAACTCATGAAACTTATTACAATTCACGATCACTTACACTTTCTATAATACCAATACTAATTATAATAACACCTATCATAGAACTATTGCTACAAGGTACTATGCTTTGGGTATCTCTAGATTAATGCCTAATGCTCCCATGTCCAACTAAGAAACACTTACAAACTCACAAGTCACTCTCAGTCAAACTAATACAAGACACAACCAAAATTGCAAGTCACTAATTATCACACTAACAAGGATCCTTAAAGAAATAAGGCTCAAAAGAACTGGGTTAAGGACGGAAGGTATCTTTACTGCTAATAAAGAAAAGAAGCGATGGAACAAAGTCCTGGAATAACATAAATAGATAAGTCTTGAGATGATACTTTAAGAACCAATTTAAGATACAACCTGATAATCATACACGTCTGTCAGAAATCATGACACACAGAATCCTTGCCACGCCAGTAAGCATAGATGCGATAAACGACAGGTTCCGTAACTAAGGTATGCAATTCTATAATCATGTCATCTAGAATACTCGCCACGCCAACCGGTATGGCTGCGAGAGACTCTAAGTTTCATAACTATAGTATGTACATCCTAGTCAGGTTCCTACGTTCTCGTCACCACAGCTAAGATGGCTGCGATAAACTCTAGGGTCCATAACCAAAGTAGACGTTTTACCTTTCTCACTGTCCTCATCAAAATATGTCATCAGATGATACCGTAAATTTAGCCCGTAAAATTCATCTCGATATAAAATTAACTCAACAACGATACCAAGAATTAAATTTAACAACTGGTCAACAAGAATCAAACTCAAAAATGATACCAAGATTTTAATTTAATAACTTATCAACAAGAATCAAGTTTAATAACAACAAGCGAGAGCGGATGGAAACAAGGAAAAAAAGATTTAATTTGGAAATTATAATAAGATTCTCAAGGGGTCGTCCCAGGAATCTCTCAAGAATTTGTGATTGAGTATTCTCTCTCATCCTAGTATCCTATATTCTATATTCTATAGCAGGCATGTAGTAGTACAACTAAGACGTCGCACTACTACGACATCGCACAACTAGCGAAGTCCGACCTGCATGGGCCACCACTAAAACGTGTCACGACCCGCACCCGGTTTAGGGCACGAGAGCGTGGGTACGTCCAGCCTACGCCGCAGCATCGGCGGTAGAACGCTGTCTAGGTCAAGTACTATCTAAACAATCTCACGCTAGTATCCAACTCCATAAGGAGACGTGGATATCATAAAATAAATCTAGGAATACTCAATCACCACTACAGCACGATAGGAAGATGAAGAAATAAAAGAATATAACACAAGTCTAATGACACAATAATCATACCTGCAATCAGTAACATCCAATCCCCCAAGTGTGTCGGAAACCAGCCTACTAAGGTCACAGTCTGGAAAAATATTTTCCAGTCAGGAAGGAGCAAAGTACATCTCTAAATAGCAGTTCTATATAAATGACATAAACTATGTAGCAGTTCTAGATGGAAACATACCAGATGCATGTATAAGTACGAGAAAGGTACAATGAGAGAAATACTGGAAATACTGTAAGTAAATGCAGGAAAAGAACAATATGTCAATGAGCAAGAAACCTATGACTAAGTGTGTGAGTACTAGCTTTAATATGTGATCGGCTTGGGAACTTGATCAGGCTGGTTACATGTGATTAGCTATGGTTCATATAAAGTCAGGCTAACCGTTGGTTAGCTATGATGCATGTAGAGATCAGGCTAATCACACGTAACAGCTATGGAGCATGTAAATGGTCAGGCCGCACCCGACGTGAGATGTGGGGTGAGCTATGGTGCATATAAAGTTGGGTATGATCACATATCTACACTAAAGTACTCCCCAAACCCCCGACTGGTATAGTAGATCCAATCATGGTACGCTATGGCACGGGATTCCCTAGGAAGGTAGCAAATCTCCCCGGGAATCAGTGTCTGTACATGCACAAGATATCAAGGAAACAAGTCTTGTACAAGCTACACCATGAATAAGGAATAACATCTCATGACGAGATCCGTGTATACCAATCCGTGTAACCAACGTGTCAGGAACATGGATATTTACACTAGATACAGTGAACATAGGAGATATCATAAATTAGAAACTAATCAGAGAATGTACTCGCCTTGGGTCCTTAGTTGGTAATGTCAATGTCCTGTCCCAGAGTATCGTCTGGAGGAACCAACAGTCCTAAAAATATATCAATACAACATTTGCATCAGGTGCTACACTAACACAACACAAAACATCGAACTCAGGGCCGTGCCAGGTATGGCACTAGTCAACTAGGGTCATCTAGTAGGGATACGTATATAATACACATTTACACTCAAAGTATATACCAATAAAAACGTATATAATATATATATACATAAGTCTCTCTTAGTATTTGTACAAAATACGTATTTGTGTATATACACTAATAGATGTATATAAATATATATTTTTATACCAAAATACATATCTGTATATATACATATCAATCAAATATTTTTATATATGTATATTAAACATCAAGGAATGTACATAATGCCACACTCTCAAGGTGATCCCAAATGAAGTAGCAGTTAGTTCCAATGGGTCCGGAGCGGTTCAAATAGCTAGAAACTATATAAAGAAGTTCAAGATCAAAACTTGGTACGAATTTTGAGACGGAGATACCGGATTCACAACGGCTCGCAAAGAGACAAGAAATGCACAAATTAGTCAATGATCAAACCAACCACGTTAGACTAAAATTCAGCTAAACCCCGTTATGCTATGAAACTCATTTAAGAAATTATTTTATTTTTATTTTTAAAAATCTATTTAAAACTTTTCCGATTTAATCTATTTGTAATATAAAGTTTGTTTATAGAAAAACTATAATTAATACAAGAGCCAAAATAAGTATTTTTGTAAAACAACCCATTTTCAAGTCCAACTATATTAACATAATATAATAAATAATAATAGAAATAGTAATACAATAATAATATAACCAAAACTAACTATAATATAACACAACTTATTAACTAACTTTTACTGCTTAATACTAAATGTATTGTAATATTACTAAAACTAAAACATAATATACACAACCTAATATCTATGCCACCTAACTTTACTGTGCACAAATAATCCAAATCGAAAGCTAATTAAAAGAAGGAGGAGAGAGAACAGGACACTCACAACAAAATAGAAAAGAAAGGAATAGAAGGGAAGAGGAAGAGGAAGCTTACAGTGGAGGACTCGGCGGCTACGACGTGCTCAACGTCGGTCAACAGGGAGATCCGAATGCTAGCGACTAGTTCAAGTAGTTCGTGCCCAGATCGGGTGCTCAGACCGCACGACGGCTCTGGACTAGACAGTCGACCACCGGAGAGATAGATCTGGCCGACGCTTCCGAGGCAGACGAAAGGGAAGGCGACGTCCAGAAGGAGGAGTCGACCACTCCAGGTGGCAGATCAGGGCTAAAGGCAGCTCGTCGGTAGGAAGCAGTCACATGGAGGCTGATGGACGCGACTACTCGGGAAGTGGGGGGTGACAACGGTGGCGCCGGGGATCCGTGATATGGTGGTGGTGTAATGGTGGCAACCGGACTGTGCAGCAGCAGGCAGCAAGTCGTTGGCCGCCGGAGGGAAGAAACTGGTGTCGGGGTGCAGGCCGGGGGTGGCTGCCAGTGGGCCGGAGGGAAGTGCAGCGGAAGGAGATGGGCAGCGGGCCGCCGGACGCGCGAGACAGCGCCGGACTGTGCACGCCGGACTGCGGGGAACCGGAGGCTGGCTGATGGGGGTCGGCCTGGCCGCTCGCCGGGGTGAACGCGGAGGGAGCTCGTGAGGGAGGAGCAGCAGGGGGAATGGGGTTGGCCGCCGGAGGACCACCGCAGAGGGAGAAGCAGTCCGCCGGGATCAGTGAACAGCGGGAGAGCGGCAGTCAGCGGGCCGCCGGAGGATCGGGCCGCGGGGACTCGGCCGCCGGCTGAACAGTAAGTAGGGGTTGAGCACAGTATCCCCCCCCCCTAAATGAAATTTAAATCTTCAATAAAGAAGGAGAAGAAGGAAAGAAGAAGAAGAAAAGGAAGAAAAGAGAAGGAGAAGAGAAGAAAAAATGTTCACATACGTAGGCGAGAGGGAGGAGGCTTGTGGTGGTGGGGAAACCTAGGTTTCTTGGGATTAGGGTTTGATGTAGACATTATATATAGGAGAGTGTGTTTTGATGGAGGGTGAGGATGCACTCATTGAATGAGTGGTCCAGATTGAACATGAGGAAAAATAATTCATGTGGGAAATGAGGGTAAGAGTTTAAATAAAAATATTAGGTTTCCTCATTGTTCAAACAATTGGGTGAGGCCAAAAATGCAAATTTGCAATTTAGCCCCCTTAAATTCAGAAAATTGCACAAACACATGAAATGACGAAAATTTGGCGGGCGATTCGGTGTCCGGTATTTTGTAGGGTCAGGGGGCACTGTAAGTTTGGTACGGGCTCAATTTACGGGGCACTGGAATTAAATTGGGATTTTAGAATCAGATAAAATAGTATCCTCAATTTAAATAGAAATAAATGCAAGTTGTGTTCAACAATTAATTATGAGTACATGGAGCCAAAATCAGGTCAGGTCATCAATACCAATATTGAAGAAGACTCAGAACAGAATATTACCCTAATTTGGACCGTACGAAAAATAGGTCAAGATTGCATCCAATTTTCGATTGGAACGCACAACGATGCAAAATAGGGATTTATTAAATAACGTCCGCGACGATTTTTGTGCGGCTAGAAATAATGTACAGAAAGCATAACTATGAGTTGCAAAAATAGCAGAATGGAAGGCGGGCATGTCTAGGGCAAGATTGTAAAATTTGTTGGAAGACAAAAGCCAGGATAGTGCTCCAAATACCGAAGCAAAAGCAATGCGCAATAATTAAATAAATACGGTAATTAATTACAATCTTAAATAAATAAATTATAAATAAAACAATTAATTACAGAATTCCGTAATTTGGACAGGTGTTCCTCTACGGGGCTTCTAGGTCAAGTCTGCTAGCTCAAAAAAATTGAACACTGTAAATAATTATATTTACTTACACATAATTATTTAAAATTAAAAATACTATCATGCAATTACTTAATTATAACTACAATAATATTAAATATTATAAAAAGTCGAAAATACCCCTGTTTTCGGAACGTGGTAGTGACAAGTCTACCCTCCTTAAAAGAATTTCGTCCTCGAAATTTAAAATCCTCATAGTAGCGTTTATCATACACATTATTATTTTCCTCAAAGTTTAAATTTATCATCCATGAAATCTCTTAATAATCCACAATGTCCTTTCGCAAATTCAGAATTCTAAAATTATTGTATAACCTGAAAAATCCTCAAAATAAAACCAAGTCCATTTTTATCAAAAACTTTCTCCGAAATTTTAGTTAATAGTTCAATACTCAGAATTTAATATCCACTCCTCAAATTTGATTTTAATCAATGCACATATATAATTGTAAATCTCATCCCAAAAGTTTAATTCAAACATTAATCCATCAAAATTTTTATTTCTCGATTTCCTCTTCCTCAAAATACTCAACAATATGAAACTTGAGGGTTCTCTAATTGCAACATCAAATATAAAATTCTAAAATTCATAACTTGCAATCCAATAATTATAGTGATAATCTCTCTAAATTTCCTCAAATTCAATGATAATTTCAATCATATCACATCCTTCCTGGAATTAATACATCATAAATTCCGTCATGTTAAATTCTTGACCCTTTATTTAAATCAATGTTTATCCTCGAATTTTTAAATCCTTGATTATTTTATTTATTTATTTACTACCATCAAAAATTAAATTCATCAAATCATATAATCATGAACTACTCCATATTGTTATTTCACAATAAGTTTTTTTTTTTTCAAAAAAAAACTATATAAATATCATATCCCTAAAAATCTTCAAATATAAAATCAAATCCCATTCTTATCACAATATCCTCCAAAATTTTAGGTTAATAACGAAATACAAGAATTTGATATTCAATCCTCTAATTGAAATCCAATCAATGCATATTTCTAAAATTGAATTTCATCCCAAAATTTGAATTCAACACTAATCCATTTGTGTTCTTATTCCTCGATTTTTTTTTCCATATAATATGCAACAATGTAATACTTATGAAACCTCCAATACAATATTCAAAATATAAGTTCATAACTTGCAGTCCAATAAATATATCGATAGCCTTCTTAAATTCCTCAAATTTAATGATAAATTCAATCATTTCATAATCTTCTTAAAAATCAATGATTTAACAAAACTTCAATTATGCCATATTAAATTCCCAACTCTTTATTTAATTTAATATTTTTCTTCAAAATTTTAGGCACCTTGTCTCTCTTTGTCAAGTCATAACCTCTTCGTTAATCTTTACTACAGTTAAATCCTCAACAATCAAAGTCTAAGAGAATTCTACCTACAACCATACAACATGCAACCTAAGGGAAATATGTATGATCATGGTGTCTTTTGTCATGGTATTGCAGTCTCTGTATCAGGGGTACTACTAACTACATTATAACAAGAAATCATGCATACAAGCTACGGTACTAAGGTATCAATCAATCAGGAAACAAAAGATCATGAGGAAAGAAAAGAAAGAACCTGCTAACATATTACTTGCAGTATCTTCTATCTCTAACATAATCATAGGTCAAATGATGCATGTAAAGTTTGATACCTCTATCTCTTTAGGTACCACACTCTACTACAGGCATACTCACTGCTAGCTTCCTTACCTACTGCAATAGTTGATACTAGTTATTCTTATCACTCAAGTGCATATCAATTGCAACACACTATACTAAGTACTGCTCTCTCTAATACAACCCTAGATTGACACCCAAGTCAGTTGGCAGTGAGATCTCAATCATACTCAAGTCATCAGATCCTTACACATGTATATCATCTACTCATATATTAATATTCATCTCTTATCTACCATAAAATTAATCCTCAAATAATCGTCAAGGTTTAACTTCTCGATCAACTTAAAAATAATTGCATATACCTCCTCAAAATCAGATACTCAATTATCAAAAAATTTAATCACTTTTAAAATCCTTATAGCCTTGACTATGTTTATTGAATTGAATTTGAATACTCAAAATTTAATAACATAAAATCTCATCTCCTCAAAAATTCTTTAAAAATTTTGAAATTCATTTCCACTCTACAAATTATGAATTTAAATCCACAAGCATACATATAGATACTCCCAGTCTCTAATACTCAATGTCCACACAATACACCAATTATCTACAACCTCAGCTGTGTACTGAAATTTGTACTGCCCGGATTACTTGCAATATCATTTCCAATAATCCAAATTATCATCTCACATATTTTCTTCAATGATTTTCTATCTATATTACTTAATACACCAATCTATTTGTCATCACACGAAGTACTTACTGTCATTTGCACCTTGCTCAACAATTATTTGATATAGAATCACTAGCACTATTGGTATAGTAACGCTAGCTTCATCATTAGATTAACTCATGAAACTTATTACAATTCACGATCACTTACACTTTCTATAATACCAATACTAATTATAATAACACCTATCATAGAACTATTGCTACAAGGTACTATGCTATGGGTATCTCTAGATTAATGCCTAATGCTCCCATGTCCAACTAAGAAACACTTACAAACTCACAAGTCACTCTCAGTCAAACTAATACAAGACACAACCAAAATTGCAAGTCACTAATTATCACACTAACAAGGATCCTTAAAGAAATAAGGCTCAAAAGAACTGGGTTAAGGACGGAAGGTATCTTTACTGCTAATAAAGAAAAGAAGCGATGGAACAAAGTCCTGGAATAACATAAATAGATAAGTCTTGAGATGATACTTTAAGAACCAATTTAAGATACAACCTGATAATCATACACGTCTGTCAGAAATCATGACACACAGAATCCTTGCCACGCCAGTAAGCATAGATGCGATAAACGACAGGTTCCGTAACTAAGGTATGCAATTCTATAATCATGTCATCTAGAATACTCGCCACGCCAACCGGTATGGCTGCGAGAGACTCTAAGTTTCATAACTATAGTATGTACATCCTAGTCAGGTTCCTACGTTCTCGTCACCACAGCTAAGATGGCTGCGATAAACTCTAGGGTCCATAACCAAAGTAGACGTTTTACCTTTCTCACTGTCCTCATCAAAATATGTCATCAGATGATACCGTAAATTTAGCCCGTAAAATTCATCTCGATATAAAATCAACTCAACAACGATACCAAGAATTAAATTTAACAACTGGTCAACAAGAATCAAACTCAAAAATGATACCAAGATTTTAATTTAATAACTTATCAACAAGAATCAAGTTTAATAACAACAAGCGAGAGCGGATGGAAACAAGGAAAAAAAGATTTAATTTGGAAATTATAATAAGATTCTCAAGGGGTCGTCCCAGGAATCTCTCAAGAATTTGTGATTGAGTATTCTCTCTCATCCTAGTATCCTATATTCTATATTCTATAGCAGGCATGTAGTAGTACAACTAAGACGTCGCACTACTACGATATCGCACAACTAGCGAAGTCCGACCTGCATGGGCCACCACTAAAACGTGTCATGACCCGCACCCGGTTTAGGGCACGAGAGCGTGGGTACGTCCAGCCTACGCCGCAGCATCGGCGGTAGAACGCTGTCTAGGTCAAGTACTATCTAAACAATCTCACGCTAGTATCCAACTCCATAAGGAGACGTGGATATCATAAAATAAATCTAGGAATACTCAATCACCACTACAGCACGATAGGAAGATAAAGAAATAAAAGAATACAACACAAGTCTAATGACACAATAATCATACCTGCAATCAGTAACATCCAATCCCCCAAGTGTGTCGGAAACCAGCCTACTAAGGTCACAGTCTGGAAAAATATTTTCCAGTCAGGAAGGAGCAAAGTACATCTCTAAATAGCAGTTCTATATAAATGACATAAACTATGTAGCAGTTCTAGATGGAAACATACCAGATGCATGTACAAGTACGAGAAAGGTACAATGAGAGAAATACTGGAAATACTGTAAGTAAATGCAGGAAAAGAACAATATGTCAATGAGCAAGAAACCTATGACTAAGTGTGTGAGTACTAGCTTTAATATGTGATCGGCTTGGGAACTTGATCAGGCTGGTTACATGTGATTAGCTATGGTTCATATAAAGTCAGGCTAACCGTTGGTTAGCTATGATGCATGTAGAGATCAGGCTAATCACACGTAACAGCTATGGAGCATGTAAATGGTCAGGCCGCACCCGACGTGAGATGTGGGGTGAGCTATGGTGCATATAAAGTTGGGTATGATCACATATCTACACTAAAGTACTCCCCAAACCCCCGACTGGTATAGTAGATCCAATCATGGTACGCTATGGCACGGGATTCCCTAGGAAGGTAGCAAATCTCCCCGGGAATCAGTGTCTGTACATGCACAAGATATCAAGGAAACAAGTCTTGTACAAGCTACACCATGAATAAGGAATAACATCTCATGACGAGATCCGTGTATACCAATCCGTGTAACCAACGTGTCAGGAACATGGATATTTACACTAGATACAGTGAACATAGGAGATATCATAAATTAGAAACTAATCAGAGAATGTACTCGCCTTGGGTCCTTAGCTGGTAATGTCAATGTCCTGTCCCAGAGTATCGTCTGGAGGAACCAACAGTCCTAAAAATATATCAATACAACATTTGCATCAGGTGCTACACTAACACAACACAAAACATCGAACTCAGGGCCGTGCCAGGTATGGCACTAGTCAACTAGGGTCATCTAGTAGGGATACGTATATAATACACATTTACACTCAAAGTATATACCAATAAAAACGTATATAATATATATATACATAAGTCTCTCTTAGTATTTGTACAAAATACGTATTTGTGTATATACACTAATAGATGTATATAAATATATATTTTTATACCAAAATACATATCTGTATATATACATATCAATCAAATATTTTTATATATGTATATTAAACATCAAGGAATGTACATAATGCCACACTCTCAAGGTGATCCCAAATGAAGTAGCAGTTAGTTCCAATGGGTCCGGAGCGGTTCAAATAGCTAGAAACTATATAAAGAAGTTCAAGATCAAAACTTGGTACGAATTTTGAGACGGAGATACCGGGTTCACAACGGCTCGCAAAGAGACAAGAAATGCACAAATTAGTCAATGATCAAACCAACCACGTTAGACTAAAATTCAGCTAAACCCCGTTATGCTATGAAACTCATTTAAGAAATTATTTTATTTTTATTTTTAAAAATCTATTTAAAACTTTTCCGATTTAATCTATTTGTAATATAAAGTTTGTTTATAGAAAAACTATAATTAATACAAGAGCCAAAATAAGTATTTTTGTAAAACAACCCATTTTCAAGTCCAACTATATTAACATAATATAATAAATAATAATAGAAATAGTAATACAATAATAATATAACCAAAACTAACTATAATATAACACAACTTATTAACTAACTTTTACTGCTTAATACTAAATGTATTGTAATATTACTAAAACTAAAACATAATATACACAACCTAATATCTATGCCACCTAACTTTACTGTGCACAAATAATCCAAATCGAAAGCTAATTAAAAGAAGGAGGAGAGAGAACAGGACACTCACAACAAAATAGAAAAGAAAGGAATAGAAGGGAAGAGGAAGAGGAAGCTTACAGTGGAGGACTCGGCGGCTACGACGTGCTCAACGTCGGTCAACAGGGAGATCCGAATGCTAGCGACTAGTTCAAGTAGTTCGTGCCCAGATCGGGTGCTCAGACCGCACGACGGCTCTGGACTAGACAGTCGACCACCGGAGAGATAGATCTGGCCGACGCTTCCGAGGCAGACGAAAGGGAAGGCGACGTCCAGAAGGAGGAGTCGACCACTCCAGGTGGCAGATCAGGGCTAAAGGCAGCTCGTCGATAGGAAGCAGTCACATGGAGGCTGATGGACGCGACTACTCGGGAAGTGGGGGGTGACAACGGTGGCGCCGGGGATCCGTGATATGGTGGTGGTGTAATGGTGGCAACCGGACTGTGCAGCAGCAGGCAGCAAGTCGTTGGCCGCTGGAGGGAAGAAACTGGTGCCGGGGTGCAGGCCGGGGGTGGCTGCCAGCGGGCCGGAGGGAAGTGCAGCGGAAGGAGATGGGCAGCGGGCCGCCGGACGCGCGAGACAACGCCGGACTGTGCACGCCGGACTGCGGGGAACCGGAGGCTGGCTGATGGGGGTCGGCCTGGCCGCTCGCCGGGGTGAACGCGGAGGGAGCTCGTGAGGGAGGAGCAGCAGGGGGAATGGGGTTGGCCGCCGGAGGACCACCGCAGAGGGAGGAGCAGTCCGCCGGGATCAGTGAACAGCGGGAGAGCGGCAGTCAGCGGGCCGCCGGAGGATCGGGCCGCGGGGACTCGGCCGCCGGCTGAACAGTAAGTAGGGGTTGAGCACAGTACCCCCCCCCCCTAAATGAAATTTAAATCTTCAGTAAAGAAGGAGAAGAAGGAAAGAAGAAGAAGAAAAGGAAGAAAAGAGAAGGAGAAGAGAAGAAAAAATATTCACATACGTAGGAGAGAGGGAGGAGGCTTGTGGTGGTGGGGAAACCTAGGTTTCTTGGGATTAGGGTTTGATGTAGACATTATATATGGGAGAGTGTGTTTTGATGGAGGGTGAGGATGCACTCATTGAATGAGTGGTCCAGATTGAACATGAGGAAAAATAATTCATGTGGGAAATGAGGGTAAGAGTTTAAATAAAAATATTAGGTTTCCTCATTGTTCAAACAATTGGGTGAGGCCAAAAATGCAAATTTGCAATTTAGCCCCCTTAAATTCAGAAAATTGCACAAACACATGAAATGACAAAAATTTGGCGGGCGATTCGGTGTCCGGTGTTTTGTAGGGTCAGGGGGCACTGTAAGTTTGGTACGGGCTCAATTTACGGGGCACTGGAATTAAATTGGGATTTTAGAATCAGATAAAATAGTATCCTCAATTTAAATAGAAATAAATGTAAGTTGTGTTCAACAATTAATTATGAGTACATGGAGCCAAAATCAGGTCAGGTCATCAATACCAATATTGAAGAAGACTCAGCACAGAATATTACCCTAATTTGGACCGCACAAAAAATAGGTCAAGATTGCCTCCAATTTTCGATTGGAACGCACAACGATGCAAAATAGGGATTTATTAAATAACGTCCGCGATGATTTTTGTGCGGCTAGAAATAATGTACAGAAAGCATAACTATGAGTTACAAAAATAGCAGAATGGAAGGCGGGCATGTCTAGGGCAAGATTATGAAATTTGTTGGAAGACAAAAGCCAGGATAGTGCTCCAAATACCGAAGCAAAAGCAATGCGCAATAATTAAATAAATACGGTAATTAATTACAATCTCAAATAAATAAATTATAAATAAAACAATTAATTACAGAATTCCGTAATTTGGACAGGTGTTCCTCTACGGGGCTTCTAGGTCAAGTCTGCTAGCTCAAAAAAATTGAACACTGTAAATAATTATATTTAATTACACATAATTATTTAAAATTAAAAATACTATCATGCAATTACTTAATTATAACTACAATAATATTAAATATTATAAAAAGTCAAAAATACCCCTGTTTTCGGAACGTGGTAGTGACAAACTCTAAGTCCAAGTGATAATATGTCGTTTGAGTCATCTTGTAGAACTGAGCAAAGTGGGATGTTACAAGTAGGCCATATTATGATACTTTATGATACAGAATAATTTTGGGAGTTTTCTCTTCGATACTTGTGATACACATGTTATATTTTATCACAAACAGTAGATTAGATATCTATCACTCTAATTAGGCTTTAATTATGATATTTGACTTATTTATGATCTTTGTGGAGGGTTGGGTGATGGTTGAATAGAGTATCAAGGGTATATCACAAGAGTATCATAGATAAGTGTAATATTTGGGTGATGAACCACTTGTGTTTGATGAATTGCCTTGGTATATACTATGTATCCTATTTTACTCTAAGTATTTGATTGATATATATCTATTTGAATTATACCAAGTATATAAGTACTTGATTGGTATATATATCATTAGTATATATATATATAGCTACACACTAAGTAATTTTTGTTGGTATGTTATATATATATATATATATATATATATATATATATATATATATATATATATATATATATATATATATATATATATATATATTAGTACAGAGTATTAGTGAGTTAGTTAGTGTATGGTGTATGTTAGTGTATTTGGTAACTATGTATCTTGTGTAAGTTGATTATGAGTTAGAGTTGTGAGTATGTTGTTAAGAGAGAAGTGTGCTTTCAGTCAGTGACTATGGAGTGTGTTGGACTGTCGAGTTGAGTTCTATAGCTGTGCTCGAGCACAGTTGTATATAGGCGATTGGTTGGTCTGCATACAAGTGTAGAGGGGTAGGGGAGTTAGATAATTGGCAGCAATGTATTATTGTGCATCATGTGGGAGAATTAAGTCTGTTCAGATTTGGAATCAAGTGTCAGCAACAGTGAGGGTGGTCTGAACTGTGTGCTCAGCCTTACACAGTTCTAAGTAGCAGCAGCTCGAGAGTATTTTGGAAGTGCATGTATACTAGTGTAGTGCTGATACACTTAAGTATCATGAGAGGACTTGGTTTGTGTGAGGGTTATTAGTTCAGGATATGGGTGAGGTATTGATGGATTCAATATCAAGTGTCTTAAGCATTGGGTCCGGATATAGATTGGGTATCATGATACCATGAGGGTATTAAGTATTAGTTTTGGGATATTAGAGGGTAGTATATATTGATACCAAGGTAAATCTAGTGTCAACTATAACTAGTATAGGTTATATATTGATATTGGTAGTAAGTTTGAGTTAGTGTTAAGTTGTAGTCTAGATATTAAGATATACTGTATATAGTATTGTATAGCTTATATATATTGATATTGATACTATATTAACTAGTATATATATATATATATATACATGTAATATATATTGATAATGGTAATATAGTATCCTAGTACTTAGTAGTAGCTAGTATAGTTAATATTCATAAGTTATCAACCTAGAAATCTAGATATAGGCTAATACAACCTGGAGTTGACCTAGTTTGACTGTTTGGCCTAGTTTAACCTAGAGATGGCTTAAAGACCTAGGATTTGACTAGTTTAACTTGTTTATCATTTCAAAATAATGTATTGATATGATATTCCATATTTAGGTCTTTGAGATATTGATACAGATATTGTGTGATACTTTGCCCTGGATTTCAAGCAAGTACATTCTCTAATAGTTTCCAGTTTATGATATCTTTTATGTTTCTTATATCTAGTATAGTTATACTTAATTTCTTGACACGTGGTTACATGATTTGGTATTTTCTGGATCCCATCATTAGACGTTATTCCTTGTGTATCTTGGTATATCTTGTGTACGCCTTGTTGTTCGTGTACTTTTATAGACACCGATTTATGAGAAGATTTGTTACCATATCATAGAATCCCATGTCGTAGCGTGCCATGGTTGGATCCACTATACAAGTCGGGGCGGGGAGTGTTAGTGTAGATATATGATCATACCCTTCTTGTATATGTCTTGTTCCTTGTTAGTGTTAATCATACACCGCACATATGATTAACCAGGCCATAATCCTTGTTCAATTTTCCAAGCCGATCACATATTGAAGCTAGTACTCACTCACATAGCTAGTTGTATTTCTTGACTCTTATATATGATACTCCTTGTTCTTGTATTTATTTACAGCAATCCATATCTTGTATATTTCTTGCTCCTGCTTTATATTTTGTATTTCTCTCTATTTATTGTTATATAGTCTTTATCATTTATTGGAACTGCTATTAGAGGTGTGCTTCACTCCAATCCCGACTGGATAATATTTTTCAGTGATTGTTGTGCTCTATATTTTAGGATTTCAGAGTGATGCTATAGACATGACTACTCTTACACTATGGACCTCGAGGTGACAATCATAGAGATCTATACTAGTACTTTTTAATCCATATCTTGTCTAGTTTCATTCCTTTAGAATATTATTTGGTTTATCTTTCTTATTTCTTCTTTTAGATTATTGTGATTGAGTACATGATAGATCTAGTCATATTAGTATGATTGTTAGCTAGATATTGATGATCTAGACAATGTTCTACCGTCGATGCTGCGACGTAGGTTGGACGTACCCACATACTCATGCCCGATCATGCGGGTGTTGGTCGTGGCACATTTTTCTGGTGGCCTATGCAGGTCAGGCTTCGCAATTAGAGTAAAGTCGTGGTAGCACAACGAATTAGTACTACTAGCGCGAGCCCGCGATAGGATATATGATAAGGATATTAGGATAAGAAATACTCAATCACAAATTAGGACTTCTTGAGAGATTCTTGGGATGACCCCTGAGAATCCTACTATAAACTCTACTTCAAAATCTGTTTTCACTTGTTTCCGTCCACTCTCACTTATTGTTGTTAAATTTGATTCTTGATGTCATTGTTGACTTTGATTCTTATATTGAGATGAATTTTATGGATTGAATTGAGGTATTTTCTGATGATATATTTTAATAAGGACAATGAGAAAGGTAACCGTCTGTCTTGGTTATGGAGCCTTGAGTTTATCGCAACCATACTAGCTGGCGTGGCAAAAATGTTGAGACCTAATTTTTGGATGTACATATCTTAGTTATGGAATTTACAGTTTCTCACAGCTATACTAGTTGGCACAATAAGAATTCTAGATAACATGATTATAGAGGTGCGTACCTTAGTTGTAGACTCTATTGTTTATCGCAGCTATGCTTACTGGCGTGGCAAGGATTTTGAGTAACATAATTTCGAATAGACGTGTATGATTATCAGATTGTATTTTAATTGGTTCTTAACATATTGTCTCTATCATTCAACCTTGTTATAATTGAGTTTGATTTCATCACCCACTAGCTCAGGATAGAGATATCTTTAGTTTCTCTAGTTAGTTCCTTATAGAGCTTTATTTTATTAGTTCATGAGGTTCCTTGGATAGTGTAGTAGTTTGGTAACTTGTAGATATGCTTATGTCATTAAGTATCAGTATTGATTGTTGGAGTATAGTTTGTGAGTCTGTGAGTGGTTCCTGGTTGGGCATGTGAGCTATATGCATCAGTCTAGAGATAACTCATAGTGCAGTACCTTTGTACCAATAGTTCTATGGTAGGTGTCAATATATTTAGTATTGGTACCAATGGTAGAAGAGAGAGTAGCGTATAAGTTGTGAATCTAGGAGTTGGTATTAGTGTCATCATGCATGTTCTAGGTAGATATAAATTCATATAGTTGAGTGATCCATGTATCAATTAAGTATCAAAAAAGGTATTTGGATATCAATGGAGTATGATATTCTATTTTGTGCTTGATACTTGGTTGTGTCGTGAGAAAGAGAAGGTATATTCAGGAGAGGTACTAGTGAGTGAGCCATGATAGAATGATACCCATAAGTATATAGGTAAGTGTGATAGTGTTAGAATATATTGTGCTAGTAATAAGACTTATGTTATGTGTTGAGTGTTGGACATTGGTGTGGGTAGACATGAGTGCACCTGTATGTGTCTAGTATGGGTGTACTACCTAGTATTTGGGAGTGTTGAAGTATTAATAAGGATGTGTGAGGAAAGCATGAGTGGTGAAGTAAAGCACCAGTTTTATTAGTATTATGAAGTAAAGGTTTAGTATCATAAGTACCAATAGTGTGCCGGTGGGGTAGGTTAGTGTGAAACAGGAAGCAGAGAATATTAAGTGCATGATCCAAGGATAGTTATGGAGTTAGTAAGTGTGATGGGGTGATCTATTGAGTAAGCTAGTGTCAAGAGTGGTGGTAGTGTGTGTGATGAGTTGTTGTGAGTGTCAAGAAGTTAATTTCCTAGAATATTAAGTACATATGTTATGTATAGTTAGGAAGTTAGTGTTTCAGCACTAAGGGTGCCGAGAGAGCACCAATGTCTAGGGTATATCAGGGTTAAGCTGAGTATTATGTTAGTATCAGTGCATGTCTTATGTATGATAGTATCAGCTGGGTGTATCAGTTAAGATAGATGAAGGGGTATTTGGGAGTAAGAGTACAAGTATTTAAGACAGTGAGTAAGAGAGGGTAACCTATATAGAAGTAAGTTTCAGTGGGCATAGTACTTTGCTAGTGTTTTGGAGTACAGTAGTAGTATGGATCAGTGAACAGTAGGATGGGTATAAGGGTACCAGTGGGATATCATAGTGTCATAGTGGGTACGAAGTATTTATGTATGTTATATTGATACCAGATAGAGGTGAGTATCCTAGGGTAATTGTTAAGTGTCAGAGTATGAGTTTGCACTAAATACCAAGATATGAGTAGTACCTTAGTGGCAAGATCTAGAGTACCTCAAGTATTATGGATGTTTAGGGTACAAGAATTCTAGTGACTAGTGTACTAGGTATAGATAAGAAACATGAGTAACCTGGTATACGAGTATCACCTAAGTATCATATATAGGTTAGTGTCTTGTGCAGATAGTGTCAAGGATTTTGATAGGTATCCTATAGATATATCCTAGAGTATTGGGTATGTATCAATATGATACATGAGTATGGGGCATTGAGTGTCGTGAGTATATGACTAGTGTCAGTACCGAGTATAGTATCCATGTCAACAATTATAGTTAGTGTGGACTAGTTGTCGCTAGATGATATTGAAGAAAAGTTGCAGTGGGGTTGCATATTTTCATATGATATGATTATCTATAGTTAGAGACTATACAAGTATCTAGGAACTGTTAGGTGCCCTTATCTTCATCAACTTTTCTTATCTTAGGTTGATCCTCTTCATCACTGTTTTAAATAGTGAAGTATCTTTTGATATAGAGCTTGGCCTTTTAGTATTCGTAGTGATTGTCAAGAACCCTATTTTTGCAATTCAACCCTGATTGTTCCTTTCTACCATCATCTAGTAAATAGGTAAGAACCCTAGAAGGTTGAATCTGTTGTAATAATTCATGTTCTTTTCCATAGAACTTAGGATAGAAGACTGTAGGCGAGTGAGCTAGAATAAGAATCGACATACTAGTGAATGCATTCATGTGTCTCACAAGGACGTAGGAAATCTGAGTATTGGTAGAGTATCCTTCTATTACCATAATATAGTATCCTAGAAGTGTTAGTATAATATCCTAGGTAGTGTGTGCCAGTGAGTTAAGTGTGTCAATGGCCTAGAACCATAGTATACCATTAGTATTAGAAGTGGTAACCCTTGATATTAAATATTTTGGCTAGGTTGATGCTTATTGAATGCTTTGTGTAAGATAAGTAAGAGTTCCAGTTAGGCCGCCTGTGGCACAACAAATTGTCCGCACTAGCGTAGGGAGACACCCCAGCAGGGCAGGGCTTTTGCGATGACGGTTGAGGAGACCGATGCTACCGGTGTTGGGTTAGCAGATTTTGAGCTTATCTTTCCCTTTTCTTTCCATATATTAATCTGGGTGATTTTATAATATCTTATATTTGCATTAGTAATTTTGGGATATAGTATAGTTAGCAAGTAACCCAGATAGAGATTGTAATATCATGACTAATAGGTTATAGCCATACCTGTAAACCCCCATAATTTAAAAAATATATATTTTTATTATTTCTATTTAATTATTAGATTTTATTTATTTATTTACTTATCTAATCAGATGAGTAAAATACCTTTATTAATTAACTATATGAATATTTAATTATATTTACTAATTATAAAATATTTCATAAAAAAAATTTGGGTGTAAAAGTTTTACAAAACTTGTCTAGAATTTATTTTAAGTTATTCTTGATTTTTACCATTTATAATTAATAATAGTATTAATGAAGATTAAAAGAAAAGAAAAGAAAATAAATAAAGAAAAAGAAAAAGAAAAGAAAAGAAAAGAAAGGAAAAGGAAAGGAAAGCAAAGGAAAGGAAAAAAAACACCACCACCCAGAGTAACTAAACCACTAACCAACGCACGCATACACGACCAATAAAACTCGACCCCACCCGTGATCGTGATCCGCGGAAGACCAACCACTTTTCGAGCTCAAAACTTGCACAAACCCTAACCAAATTCAACGAAATAAATTTCAAATCGAGCCTTATCGAATTCTCTTCCAGATATCATCAAATCCTAGTCAAAATCATAGTTTAAATTAACTTAAAATCTATCTCAAACCTAGTATATATATTGAACATCAAGACTTTCTTTCCTTCCTAACGCTGTACAACCTCTCGAGATCAAATTACTTGATCTTAGTGAACCCTCAGACCATCCCACGACCCCACAGCCACCGCCCCCGGCAATTTGACTTCCAACGACCGCCTCCAGGTCGTCGCGAGGACTGCCACGCGAGCAGCCGTGCGGAACAGCAGCAGCCGTTGAAACCACCCGACTTTGCCCCCCTCGTTCTCCTTCGCTCGATCGTTTTGTGCATCATCTTCGCAGGTATGATTACTACATAACTGACTTTAAACTATTCTAATTAGTTTTAATTGAACAGAATCGAAAACTAGGTAAAATAGAGATTAAAACTTAGAAAAATCATAGTTTTATATATGTCAGAAACCAGTCAAAGTACCCAAGTTTAGGAGTCATTATCTACCAAATCAATGAACCAAAAACCGCTTTTCTTTTTTCAGATTAAAGGCAACACAACCAAGATTATTTCTATTCTTTTAGTTTTTCTTAGTTTGTACTAATCGTCAAATTATTCTGTTTCCAAAATGATAAAAAATTATATTTTCTAAAACTAAATTTTTGCGATATGGGGTGCATCCCGCCAAACCGGACCACTTCATCGGGTACCAGTTGTACCGAAAGGTGCGTACGGTATATCCTGACGTGTGGACTTTAACGGAGTTAATTCGGACATGTGTGCGTGTTGGAATCAACCCGTATCCGTAAAAAGTTTTCTATATCGGTGTTTTATAAAATATCCAATTAGTTTGTGATTGCTCATCGGATCGCAAAAAAACTTACGCCATTGGAAACGCAGCATTTGACTTATCTTATGATCCGAGTTTCGTCCGATTCCGAGTAAGTCGACAAATCGCCTTTTTCTGCGGGCCCCACGATTTGACTTGATGAGCGAATTTGTGATCGGCTCACCAGAATCCAAAATTGGACATACCATTGTGTTCGTATCGTCGATTATAATTAGTTTGACCAATTATTTGTCCTATTTAGAGACCTTTGACATTGACACATTTTGAGGTGCAAAGTGGCCCATATGTGGACACCACTTTGATACGAAATTACTTTTTTGCCCTTATGTCCAAATTGGACAAAATAATAGTATTTTCTGACTATCTCGCTTATTCTAAAAATATTGGTGATATTTATTTCAGCATCCGAAGACGTTCTTACATCTTCTCCTCTTTGTGCTATTGTTGACTTAATATATTCACTACTAGGACATTGTCTAAACTCTGCTCGAACAACAGGTAAGTATACCTTGCCATTATGACTGTTTATTTATATTTTGTACAGCATGTTGCATTTATATTACTTATTTATTTAGTTATTTTTTATATAAACTGCGTGTCCAAACTAGACTTGGGTGCAACGGCGGATTGCGTCCTCTTTATTTTGTTCATTATGCATATTGACCTAGAGTTATGTGACCTCTCTATAATTGTGAGGTATTCTCATTTATCCATGACCTTTATATGTACTTTGTAAATATACGGATGTGTGTTACGCGTGAGAGGGCACGGACCATCGTATTCGAGTCACACCTGATACATAAGGGACGTGTGTCGGCATAGTTCATACTAGTTATTTTAGATGAATTTATTGACTTAGTGGTAAGAAATTGGACGTGTCGTATCGGGGATATGATCCGGACAGTCGTTTGGGTGGGAAGGATATTCACGAGTCGTTTAGGCTACTCTACACTTTTCTGTGAAAGTACGCTCTAAGGAAGATGCGGGTTGACGACCATGGATTTATATGAGAGTAGTTGGCCTCTGACATCCAGGGGATGCTTTGCGGTCTGTGCATATAATTGGATAGATTATGTATATATAGACCTCTAATCTCAGAGGAGTCTATGTTAATCCCATTTTAGCCAGACAGCCCATTCGTGCGAAGGTTATCCTCAATTGCATTCACGTAGCTTGGTTAATTTACCTAGTACATATGTTTATATTCAGTTTATGATTGGCATGCTTTTATGTATCTTGTTACGTCCCTCTGAGGACCTGGTCCCTTTTCAGGTGTAGACGATCATGACTATTTATAGGAGCACATATCAGGACATGCTACTTCTTTCTCTTTAGAGGAGGTCTTCCCTTCGAGCCTCTCAGATCATTAGATAATGTACTTATTATATATTTTTTATATTCTAATTCGGTAGTGGATTTTTTTCCACTCGACTTATTTACTTCCTCGATATTTTTTACTTGGTTCATTGCCATATTTGTTTATTTATTTTTATTTGATTTTGTGGATGAGATTAGTATTGCCTGTGACTTGTGACATTATATACCTTATGAATTATTATTCATAATACAGTGTACGTATGCGTTATAGTTTCTATATATTGGAGTTACCATATACATACGGCTGAATGCTTACGTATTCCTAGTCCTACGTATTTTGGGACTAGAGCGTGGCATATTTTTGTGGTGGCCCACGCAGGTCGAAAGTATATTGTCTAGGTTATGTTACTGTACCGAGCAAGCCTGCGTATAAGATTAGAGTCTAGGATCTCATCCACTTATTTTAATCACCTCCCTTGATTTTGTTTCAAATTCTCATTTGACTGCTTGAATTGCATCTTGCTTGATCCTTTCACAACATAAATCTTATCTTTTCTTTCATTCTTAATGGAGGTTAGGAAGATGACTAGTACTAGGTATATGAGCCCATAAGTCAATTACACTATTAGTTGGAATCTTGTAAGTTGGGTAGCATGCCTCACAACCTAGCATCCTATAGTCTTTATGACCCATTAATGAAGTATAATTGAATGACACTAAATGTATGCTAGTGTAAGAAGATAGTGTTTATCTCGACTATAGAGTTTTAGAGGTCTATACCCCATTTGGTCAACCAGAGATTTAGACAAGAAGTTAGTATGGCAACTGTAGAGGCACAAACACCGGACGTCTTTTAGATTCTTGATGAGTTTAATCTATTTATATTTACATTCATCATTATTATGTTTATTTCTCGTTTGACTTATTCGGCTGTATAGCCTAGTTTTGCAAGCTTTATTCTTGTCATGAGCTTGTTCGGACAGTTATTTTAAGGTCTGGCCAATTTTATTATATATTGTCTTTTTTGGTATTTGTATTCATGTGGCATCGGTGTATTATTGTCTGATCAGCATTAATGCACTTGGTCCCCTGTGAGATTATACTATGTGGATTGAGATATATTTGACTTAGCTTATTAGACGAGTATACGTGTCCTCTAGACATGTCCGAGCATATCGTACAGGTTACATAACTGTACTAATATGAGCGTGCGAATAGGAATATACCAAAATATGATCTCATCCACAACTGCCTTGACAACTTTCTTTTGAATTCTTCTATCGCCTTTAAACTCATATTTGTATTCGATTGCATCTTCCTTGAATACCTTAATTATTGTTTTTCGTCTTTCCCTATTTCAAAATTATGAACGCTCGTGCCTGATGGAAGTTTGATACATGGATAGTACTAGATCTATATACCCCATTATGACACAAAAGTTTAGTAGTGTAGATCAATGTTGAATTGAATATATATAGTGGTTTAATAGCTATAAGGATAGATTAATATTTTAACTAGATGACATACCAGCGAAACTAGTAGGTGACACGAGTAGCAGTAGTAGTATTCTCTTTCCTATCAACACCTCATCCCCTTGGGTTACTTATCTCCTCTATCATATTCTTCGTATTCTCGATCCCATGTGCAAGTTCTTCTTGTACTAAAACATATTCGTGCCATACTACCCTACTTCAAGCATACTAGACCGACCCTTAGAATTTAATCCATGATTTATACTTTCTCCTTCCCAAGTTTGAGGTACGATAATTCGTACTTTACCCTTCTCTACCTTATTGCCCCTCTTTTTCGCCAACTGCGTCTTGTTTTTAATTTCGAGAACAAAATTCTTGTAAGTTTGGTAGAATGTAAGCCCCCATAATTTAAAAAAAATATTTTTTATTATTCATATTTACTTATTGTATTTTTTTTATTTACTTAGCTAATTAGATGAGTAAAATTTCTTTATTAATTAACTATACGAGTATTTAATTATATTTACTAATTATAAAATATTTTATAAAAATAATTTGGATGTAAAAGCTTTACAAATTTTTTCTAGAATTTATTTTAAGTTATTTTTGATTTTTACCATTTATAATTAATAATAGTATTAAAGAAGATTAAAAGAAAATAAAATAAAACAAATAAAGAAAAAGAAAAGAAAGCAAAACAAAACAAAAGAAAGGAAAGCAAATCAAAAGGAAAAAAACACCACCACCCACAACAACTAAACCACTAACCAGTGCACGAATACACGACCAATAAAACTCGATCGAACCCCCACCCGTGATCGAGATCTACGTAAGACCAACCACTTTTTGAGTTCGAAACTTGCACAAACACTAACCAAATTCAACAAAATAAATCTCAAATCAAGCCGTATTGAATTCTCTTCTAGATATCATCAAATCCTGGTCAAAATCATAGTTTAAATCAACTTAGAATCTATCTTAAACCTAGTATATATATTGAACATCAAGACTTTCTTTCCTTTCCTACTGCCGTACAACCTCTCGAGATCAAATTACATGATCTCAGTGAATCCCCAGACCATCCCACAACTCCACAGTCACTGCCCCCGGCCGTATGACCGCCAACGACCGCCTCCAGGCCGCCGCAAGCGCCACCGTGCGAACAGCCGCTTGGAACAGCAACAACAGCCGCTGCAACCACCCGACTTCGCCCCCTCGTTCTCCCTCTCTGCTCAACCGTTTTGTGCAACGTCTTCACAGGTATGATTATTACCTAACTGACTTTAAACTCTTCTAATTAGTTTTAATTGAACATAATCGAAAAAGGTAAAAATAGAGATTAAAACTCAAAAAGTCATAGTTTTTATATATGTCAGAAACCAGTCCATGTACCCAAGTTTAGGAGTCATTATATACCAAACCAATGAACCAAAAATTCTTTTTTCTGATTAAAGACAACATAACCAAGATTATTTTTATTCTTATAGTTTTTCTTAGTTTTACTAATGGTCAAATTATTCTATTTCCAAAACGACCAAAAACCATATTTTTTTAAAACTAAAATCTTGTGATACGGGGTACGTCCTACCAAACCGGACCACTTCATCGTGTACCAGTTACATCGAAAGGTGTATGGTATATCCTGACGTGTGAACTTTCGTAGAAGTTGATTCAGACGTGTGTGCGCGACGGAATCAACCCGTATACATAAAAAGTTCCTAATATCGATATTATGCAAAATATCAAATTAGTTTGTGATCGCTCATCGGATCGCAACGAAAATTATGCCATTGGACACGCAGCATTTGACTTGTCCTATGATCCAAGTTTTGTCTGATTCTGAGTCAATCGACGAATTACCTTTTTTGTGGGCCCTATGATTCGACTTGACGTGCGAATTTGTGATCGGTTCACCGAAATCAAAAAATGGACATACTGTTAAGTTAGTATCATCGATTAGAATTTTTTGACCTATAATTTGTCCTATTTAAAGACCTTTAACCTTGACAGGTTTTGTGGTGCAAAGTGGCCCACATGTGGACACCGCTTTGACCCAAAATTATCGTTTTGCCTCTGTGTCCAAATTGGACGAAATGGTAGTATTTTTTGACTATCTCGCTTATTCCAGAAATATTGGTGATATTTATTTCAGCATCCGGAGACGTTCGTACATCTTCTCCTCTTTGTGCTATTGTTGACTTGACATATTCACTACCAGGACATTGTCTAAACTCTGCTCTGACATCAGGTAAGTATACCTTGCCATAATGACTGTTTATTTATATTTTGTACATCATGTTGCATTTATGTTACTTATTTATTTAGTTATTTTCTATATAAATTGCGCGTCCAATATAGACTTGGGTGCAACGGCGGATTGTATCGTCTTTATTTTGTTCATTATGCATATTGACCTAGAGTTATGTGACCTCCCTATAATTGTGAGGTATTCTCATATCTACATGACCTTGACATATACTTTGTACATACACGAATGTGTGTTACGCGTGAGAGGGCACAAACCATAGTATTCGGGTCACACCTGATACGTAAGGGACGTGTGTTGGCATAGTTCATACTAGTTATTTTAGATGGATTTATTTACTTAGTGGTAAGGAACTGGACGTGTCATGCCGGGGATATGATCCGGACAGTCATTTAGGTGGGAAGGATATACACGAGTCATTTGGGCTACTTTATACTTTTTTGTGCCTGTACGCTCTGAGGGAGATGCGGGATGACGACCATGGATTTATATGAGAGTAGTTGGCCTTTGGCATCCAGGGGATGCTTTGCAGTATATATGATTGGATAGATTATGTATATATAGACCTCTAGTCTCAGAGGAGTCTATGTCGATCCTATTTTAGCCAAACAGCCCATTCCTGCGAATGTTATCATCAATTGCATTCACGTAGCTTGGTTAGTTTACCCAGTACATATGTTTATATTCAGTTTATGATTGGCATGCTTCTATGTATCTTGTTACGTCCCTCTGAGGACCTGGTCCCTTTTCAGGTGCAGACGATCATGACTATTTGCAGGAGCATAGATTAGGATATGCTACTTCTTTCTCTTTCGAGGAGGTCTTCCCTTCGAGCCTCTCTGATCATTAGATAATGTACTTATTATAGTTTTTATATTCTAATTTGGCAGTAGATTTGTCTCCACCCGACTTATTTACTTCCTCGATATTTTGTACTTGGTTTATTGCCATATTTTGTTATTTATTTCTATTTGATTTTGTGGATGATATTAGTATTGTCTGTAACTTGTGACATTATATACCACTTGTGAATTATTATTCATAATACAGCGTACGTATGTGTTATGGTTTCCATATATTGGAGTTACCATATATATACGGCTGATATGCTTACATATTCATTGCCCTACGTATTTTGGGACTGGGATGTGATAATACATGTTTGATAAACCATGAATGATTCCTTTAAATAGAATTGTATATTACATGATTTTAGGTAGGACTTTCTTAGACTATGTCTAGATGTGGTTGTGACTGTAGTGAGGATTATAATGAACATGTTATGATCAGTAGAAGAGAGGGGATAAGACATGTGAGGGGTACCCTATCTTTGAACCATGAGTAATGCTTTCAGTTCATACCTACTTCCATCCTTAAATTTCGAGGATAAGTTTTTTTCAAAGGGGGGTAGGATTGTAACCCCCTAATTTTGGGAGAGGGGTATTTTTGTTATTTGATAAACGTTTAGTAATTATTTTAGTAGAGATAATAATTATCATTATTGATACTAGTATTATTATTATTTATTTGTATTCATTGGACTTTATGTTAGCTAATTAGTTTGGACTAGCACATGGACCTAGTTAGCACCTAACATGTAGGCCCATGGCTCTATTGGTTAGTCATGACATGGTTAGTAGCCTAATTAATTAGCATTGGTTAGTGGACTAGACTATTTATTACAATTGTGTTAGTGAACCCAATTGGACTTGACATGACCTATGGACCCAATAATTAGACTAGTTCCAATTAGACCCAACTTTTAGTCGTCCTTTGATTAATTAGAGACTGAACTAATTCCTTCATTAGGAATATAAGCTTTCCACTAATTAATTTCTCTTCATGAAAACCCATGGGGGTATAATAGACAATGTACATTGCTTGGAGAGGGGGGCAATGGTGGTCGACCCTTTATAGTAGGAAGAAGTTTCTCTCTCCTCTCCATTTTATTCTTTTTTTTCCCAATTTAGAGTTTTTTCCCAATTTAACTCATCCCTCCACCAAATTTCCAACAAATCACTTCCAATTACTTCTATTCTTCACCATTAGTAGATCTAGAAGTAAGAAAAAGGCAAGGTGTACCAAGGAGGAGGAGATTACACAAGTTGAGCCCTCTTTGTGTTCATTTGGAGAAGTGTATTGGAAATCCATCTCCCAGTAGGTAAAATTTTGAATTTATTCTTTAATTAGGTTATATTTATGCAATTTGATCCTTAGAAACTGACCTATGGACTATGGCTACCTATTGGAAGTATAATTAGTCTCTAGGGACCCTATTGTGAATTTTATATTTGTTTTTGTGTCAAATTAAAGAAAAATCCGAGATTGGTTCACCATGTATTTGTCAAATGGCAAATTGGACCAAATTGATACTATAATGGTTTTGTGAGGCTAGTGATGTTTTCACAATTGGATACGAGTAGGCCGTATCATGATACTTTATGATATGAGATAATTTTGAGAGTTTTCTCTTCGACACTTGTGATACACAAGTCAAATTTTGCCAAAAATACTAGATTAGATAGCTATCACTCTAATTAGGCTTTAATTATGATATTTGACTTATTCATGATCTTTGTGGAGGGTTGGGTGATGGTTGGATAGAGTATCAAGGGTGTATCACAAGAGTATCATTAAGAAGTGTGATATTTGGGTGATGTACCACTTGTGTTTGATGAACTGCCTTGGTATATACTATATATATTCTATTTTACTCTAAGTATTAGAATGATATATATGTATTTGAATTATACTATGTTATAAGTACTTGATTGGTATATATATATATATCATTAGTATATGTATATAGCTATACACTAAGTAAATTGTGTTAGTATGTTATATATATATATATAATGTTAGTGAGTTATCTGTTAGTGGTGTATGTCAATGTATTTGGTAACTATGCATCTTGTTTGAGTTGATTATGAGTTAGAGTTGTGAGTGTGTTGTTAAGAGAGAAGTGTGCTTTCAGTCAGTGACTGTGGAGTGTGTTGGACTGTTGGGTTGAGGTCTATAGCTGTGCTCGAGCACAACAGTGTATAGGTGATTGGTTGGTCTGCATACAAGTATAGAGGGGTAGGGGAGTTAGATAACTTGCAGCAATGTATCATTGTGCATCATGTGGGAGAATTAGTCTGTTCAGACTTGGAATCAAGTATCAGCAGTAGTGAGAGTGGTCTAAATTATGTGCTCAGCCTTACACAGTTGCAAGTAGCAGCATCTCGAGAGTGTTTGGGAAGTGCATGTATACTAGTGTAGTGCCGATACACTTAAGTATCATGAGAGGACTTGGTTTGTGTGAGGGGTATTAGTTAAGGATATGGGTGATGTATTGATGGATTGAATATCAAGTACCTTAAGCATTGGGCTGGGATATAGATTGGGTATCATGATACCATGAGGTTATTAAGTATTAGTTTCAGGATATTAGAGGGTAGTATATATTGATACCAAGGTAACTCTAGTGTTAGCTATAACTAGTATAGGTTATATATTGATATCGGTAGTAAGTTTGAGTTATTATTAAGTTATAGTCTAGATATTAAGGTATATTATATATAGTATTGTATAGCTTATATATATTGATATTAATACTATATTAACTAGTATATGTATATAGGTGATATATATTGATATTGGTAATATAGTATCCTAGTACCTAGTAGTAGTAGTAGTAGTAGTAGTAGTATAGCTAATATTCATAAGTTATCAACCTAGAAGAAACCTATATATAGGCTAATATAACCTGGAGTTGACCTAGTTTGACTGTTTGCCTGGTTTGACCTAGAGATGGCTTAAAGACCTAAAATTTGACTACTTTAACTTGTTTATCATTTCAAAATAATGTATTGATATGATATTCCATATTTAGGTCTTTGAGGCACTAATACAGATAATGTTTGATACTTCACCCCGGATTCTAGGTGAGTACATTCTCTGATAGTTTTTCGTTTATGATATCTTCTATGTTTCTTGTATCTAGTATAGTTATACTTGATTTATTGACACGTGGTTACAAGAATTAGTATTTTATGGATCTCGTCATTAGATGTTATTTTATGTGTATCTTGGTATATCTTGTGCAAGCCTTGTTGTTCTTGTACTTTTATTGACACCGATTCATGAGAATATTTGCTACCTTCTTATCGAATCCTGTGTCATAACGTGCCATGGTTGGATCCACTATACAAGTCGGGATGAAGAGTGTTATTATAGATATGTGATCGTACCCTTCTTGTACATGCCTTGTTCCTTGTTAGTGTTAATCATACACCGCACGTACGATTAACCAGGCCATAATCCTTGTTCAAGTTCCCAAGCTGATCACATGTTGAAGCTAGTACTCACTCACATAGCTAGTTGTATTTCTTGACTCTTGTATGTGATACTCCTTGTTCTTGTATTTATTTACAATATTCCATATCTTGTATATTTCTTGCTCTTGCTCTATTTATCTTTTATTTCTCTCTATTTACTATTACATAGTCTTTATCATTTATTGGAACTGCTGTTAGAGATGTGCTTCGCTCCAATCATGACTGGATAATATTTTTCAGTGATTATTGTACTCTATATTTTAGGATTTCAGAGTGATGTTATAGACATGACTGCTCTTACACTATTGACCTCGAGGTGACAATCGTAGATATCAAGACTAGTACTTCTTATTCCTTATCAGGTCTAGTTTTATTCCTTTAGAATATTATTTGGTTTATCTTTCTTATTTCTTTTTTTAGATTATTGTGATTGAGTACATGATAGATCTAGTCATATTAGTATGATTGTTATCTTGATATTGATGACCTAGATAATGTTCTACCGTCAATGTTGCGGCGTAGGCTGGACGTACCCACGTACTTATGCCCGATCATGCGGGTGTGGGTCATAACACATTTTTATGGTGGCACATACAGGTCATACTTCTCAATTAGATAGATGTCGTGGTAGCGCGGCGATTTAGTTGTACTACTGCGAGCCTACGATAGGATATATGATATAGGATATTATGATAAAAAATACTCAATCACAAATTAGGACTTCTTGAGATATTTCTGGGATGACCCCTAAGAATCTTACTATAAACTCTACTTTAAAATCTGTTTCTACTTGTTTTCGTCCATTCTCACTTGTTGTTGTTGAATTTGATTCTTGATGTCATTGTTGACTTTGATTCTTATATCGAGATAAATTTTATGGACTAAATTAAGGTATTTTTTGATGACATATTTTGATGAGGACAGTGAGAAAGACATCGTATGTCTTGGTTATGGAGTCTAGAGTTTATAACAGGCATACTAGCTGACATGGCAGAAACGTAGAGACCTGATTTTTGGATGTACATATCTTAGTTATAGAATTTAGAGTTTCTCGTAGCTAAACTAGTCGGCACAGCAAGAATTCTAGATAATATGATTATAGAGGTACGTACGGTAATCATGGAAAGGTGCTTATGGTAATCATGGACGTATAAGATTCGACAGAATTTGAATCGGTTGTGTGTGCGCTACAAATTTGACCCGTATCCGTCAAAAATGATTGTATCGACCTTTTTCGAAATTTCTTAATTTTCTTGTGCATGCTCATCATGCTACAATAAGACTTGCATCATTGGACTCGCTGTGTTACACTGGTCCTGTGACCCATGTTTGGTTCAATTATGAGAACGTTGACAAGAATACCATTTTGCAGGCCCTACGATTCGACTTAACGGGCAATTTTGTGACCGGCTCATCGAAATCCAATTATGAATATAACTCGTGCTAAAACTTGCGCATTATGAGCAAACCCGAAATGCCTATACATGTTTGTCCAACTGGTTAGTGCGAAATCGAATATTGCCCGAACGGTTAGTTATGCACACAGCCTTTCGGCTAAGTTGTCAAGATCCTTTGGTGCTAGCAAGTTGCAAACGAGATTTGGATATCGTTCAGGAATGAGACAAGTCAGACTTAGAATGCCAACCTATAGAAACACCATCAAATTTTCGCCTAAGCGAATATTAAAAATTGTGCTTGGATTTTTAAGAAACATCTCGAACGATATTTCGTGTTGGAAGACATAAATCGTTAAGGATTTGATTGGATGACTCAATTTTGAGTGTTGTATGGATCACTTAGAAACGTTCTAACGGATTCATAGGTTTCGTGCGATAGTTGGATCGAACGGATTTGGAGAATATCTTGAAATAAATGATAAGGCTTATATCGAAGGAGATTCACAAAAATGGAAATCGATACCTTGGTTAAGGAAACTTATTGAAAACTTGAGATTGTGCGAGCGATTTCGGATTGAAATAAACGGACTGAACTTGAATACAATATCGCTCGAATAGAATTAGCTCGAAATAAATATTGTGTTTCGATGAAAAAGACGAACGATAATGGATTTGGCTTGGAGTTTGAAAGAACGATCTTGAAATCAAGTTCGAAATGATAACTCTCGAAATCAGTCCCAACGAAAATGGTTATCCCGCGGGAGCACCGACGTGGTAATTTCACGTACGGCAGGAATAATCGAACTCACGGGAACGTGTTCGGTGATTATTCCAAATGAACTCGATGAATGGAACGTATCAAAAGATGGAATAGACTTGAGTTTGAATATTTGAAACTAGTTTCTTGAGGAAAGAAAGAGGTAGCATTGAAGTTGGATGATTTTATCAGACGAATTATAATCACTGCATGAATGGACTTGACTCGATAGATTTTATAACTTGGATGGAGCAAAGTTAAATTATAAGGTGTCTTGATAGTGTCAAAGATAGCCATAACATTCAAATGTTCTTGTCTTGTGCAGGCGTAACTCTATGCTCGTGCATGCATCACACTCAGATTAGGACGATTATCCAGCGGGAGCATTGGTGTGGTGATCTCATGTCCAATGAGGGTGATCAAACTTGCGGGAGACCGAAGCGTGACAACTAATGGGTTGTCTTGACTTTTGGTTCGACACGATAAGACAAATTTAGAAATGCAAATGAATTAGAAATGTTTCGATGGATAAGTTAGCCTAGAACCGAAAATAAATCACGCTTGATGGTTTTGTGAATAGATACGTGAATCAGGTTGGACGACTTAAAGTTATACATAAAGGTTTAGAATTAAATCTTGTCTTGGTGGACTAGACTTGGTATAGATAGGAATTCTATCAAAACATGTTGGAGAGATAGACTATGCAAATCACTAGGCTTGTCCTGCATTTTAGATATTGTGAATTTTACTGAACGGACTCATCCCCCGTGCAAACGAACGTATTATTGTGTGTAGAAAAATCTATGCTCGATGTTTAGAAATCTGAGTGAAACAAGCTTGGGTAGAATACCCCGTGCAAATGAATAATGGTTTGACCCTAGAAATTGGGGCGAGTATCGTGTGACAAATTTGCATGATGTATCGTATGCTTGAACCTGTATATATGACCTTGTGAGCTGACCTAGCAATTAGGCAGATGACCCTGTGCTGAGTGAATGAACCTGTATTACCGACTTTAGCATATTGCTTGAACAAGCTAATAGAACTGGGGCAACAAGACTTAGGGTTAGACTTGGGAACGGAAACGTGTGCTGTGTTTGACCCAAATGGATAGATGCTAGTCGGTTAACCTGAATAGATCGTGCTTAACGGTAGCGCAAATATTTGGTTGGAATGGAAAATGACTGGGATTTGATTGACTCTATCGGAAGTATCCTCGTGATTCAGTAAAACGAGAACCCTTGAGATTTTTGCAAAGTAGCTTGTCCGATTTCACTATCTCTAAGTTTGGTTGAATACATATGTTTGAGGGATGTCTTGAACGTGTGTACGATCCAAGACTAAATGGGATGTGGAATTCGAGTGCTAAGACTTCGCTATCGCTAAGTTTGTTGGCGTGCTCATGCTAGAGGTGCACTTCGAATATGTGCACGATCTAGACCCGCGATATGTTGATCTCTTATGCTGGTGCAAGTGAATGTCTGCATGAACAAGTATAACGACTTGTATAAGTTTACCTCAGGCTTATATCGTTAATCAAGATTGATTGAAATGTACTCCGCGTTAAGCAATATGTCCCGCGCTAAGGCGCAATGAGACTGACTCAACATACACGCAACACGGCGTAGGATCGAGTAGGAGATTATGTTCAATTGGATTTAGTGGTACCGATTGCTACGCTTGGGATAGATTCCATAATGCTATAGAACGGCCTGCACTCAGTAAGTCTCGAGGACGAGACTTTTTCTGAGTGGTGTATGATGTAACACCACGTTCCGCTCAAGCGGACTGCCAATTCAAACGGCAAAAGTGCAACGTCCCGACCCACTTTGCTTAGGCGAGAATACTCGTTTGAGGCAAAGGATATCCAGACTTGTCCCTTCAGGAGTTCGACATAGGCCTTCAGAGGCTCACTCAGAGTATCGCTCAACCGAGGCGAAACATTGCTAAGGTGGGTGGCTACGGTAAACTTGTCTTTGCTTAGCCAGTATACTAAAATATGGAATGATACATGCTAGTCGCTAGGTGAATCACCTCCTGCATGCTAATAAGAATACAACGCACCTAGCTAAGGGAATAATGCCAGCTTGTACTGCATGTGTTAGAACATGGAAATAAAACATTGCTTATATTCAGACCCTCGTATGCTACCTTTGCCTTGTGCAACTGGACCCTGCTATGCCTCGATAGAATAATATATATATACTATTCTTAGTACACTGTTCACTTGATTACACTGTACGACCCTAGATTGTGTTGCTCGGGAAGTCCCTTACGGTTTCACTCATCCGCTTACCTTTGGGCCTGAGCCAACGTGAATGCTTAAGTTATCTTCTGAATGCAATGCTTGCCTGCTTATATGTTAACTTGTATTTATTGCCTCATTTCAATGCTTGTCGCATAAACTATACCTCAATTGTGTAACACTGTGCATGTCATGCATTCATCTAGTTCTCCTCGGAAGACTATCTAATAGTTGTTCCAGACAAGAATGATCCTGAAAGTATCCGGGACCGTTAGGTCACCAAGGCAGTCCCCGAACCAGGGAAATGCACCAAGGCAAGTATAACACTGATCAAGAATCATGTCAAGTTTATTCCCAAACAAGAATTATGTCAATGAATCCAAGAATCATAGCTCTAGGAGCAATGCTTGTTTGGAACAAAGTTTAATGGATTATCATATCAAGTGCAAGAATGGAATGACCCAGGAATTTCATGTCGCGGACAACTTGGAAACAAGGTCAATTGGTTCCTGCGGACGGTTGCTGGGGCACTGGCACCGATCCGATCTGGATGGAACTTCATGATAGTCTCATGCATCTGGACAGGATGGTCTGCAACCACTATTGAATCTTTGTTGCTTTCCATCCTTGTTCAAGACTATAACTCGTTCTTTATGGCTATGCCAGCGACTCATGTTTATATAGATAAGTTATCATCGCTTAGCGGCTATCCGCATGCGAGTCATTGCATCACATCAGAATATCAGAACACCTGGACGATTGAGGATAACTTGCCCATATGGAACCCTTGAATATCTTATGCAACACACCCAAGAAATCCTTGTAACTCGTGCACCCGTAGCGTAATCTCGCTCACAACATAGTATTTGCATATGATATTGCCCTGGATGTTTATATATATGTTCGTGCCTGAATTAACTTGGTTTGCCTTGGACAGGTAAGGATAAATGGTAAGTTGGTTAGTCTCACCGTTTTTCCTCTTATGTCGTACGACTCACCGCCACACGAATTAGGCTATTCAATCTTTGCCATAAAATTGATCCTAAGGCAACTAGAAAGATAACTTAATAGATGGTGTACGGAACCTATTGAACGTGTTTGGATTTGTTGAGCGGGCGAGTAGCCTCCCCACCAGTGCATTCATGTACTGATAATCCACCAGATTGTTTGCAGGGTGCGGGAGAACCTCGTTCGGTGCAGATGCCTCCTTCGTGCGTACTGAGGCGTTGAGTTCACTCTGGACCCTTGGAGCGTTGCGTCCGGAACTGAAGCATATATACATGATATAATATTGGAACATCGCCTATACATCATTCCACAAATGTAGCCACTTGGCACGCTTTTACTATTTCAGAGAGAGAGAGAGAGGCTTGAGCGACTTGTAATCTCGACTATACGCCGCCTATAACACTTATTTATATTAATAAAGATTGTTTGACTACTACTTGTGCTATTCAATGCTTCCGCTATTGTCGACTTAGTGAACTTGTTACCAATCACCTATGCGTTTATAATTCTACTGCACTCGGACAATCTGTGCGACTCTGTGGCTTAGACCTCTTACCGCCAGCCAATGAACCATGGCCTTGCACAGGCGCGGCTCACGCTCGTGCGATATCACGTCTAGATGGGCCGAAGCGATCGTTCCACGGGAGCGCTGGCGCGGTGATTCTCGCCTAGCGGGGACGGTCGATTAGCCCGCGGGAGATCGGGACGTGATAGCAGCCCCGGGCAGTGACCAACTGTAGGGAGCCTTCACTGCAGTATCTTGAGCCAATGTTTCAACAACAGTGAGTGTGCACTGTGCAGCAAGGTCATGCAATATTAGCACTGTACAGCTGTAGCTTGTGCAGGTAATCAGCAAGAGGGAGCAAATTCAGTACAACTATACTAAAGGTCAGTACATAAAGCATAGCAGCAGATTGCATCTGCAGTAGCCAACTGTAGGGGAGACAACCTTGCAACAGCAACTTACTGCTCGTGCATCCAACAGCAGCTGGAAGCTCAGACAAGTGCAGTCCCAGGAGGCTCGGGTCACTGTGCAGTAGGGACCTGCTCGAGTATCATTGCAAAAGGAAGGCTAGCAGTAGCAGCGTGAAAGGATGCAGAGCAGTGGCACTGTGCAGTCAGTACAACACAGTAGGGAGAGTGCCAGCAGCTCAGGCCAGGAGATCCACTACCCAACAAATGAGTACAGCAGTATGCACGAGCTTGTGCACAGCTAGGAGATACACCAGCAAGTGCATCACTGTACTGGAGAGGCAACAGCTGCAGCCAAGAGGTGCAGTCCTCAACACCAGTGCCCAATAGCAGATAGCAGTATCAGTCTCTGAGTCAAGGTATCAGTGCCATATCAGCAGACATGGAGTTCTCAGTGTTTCAGTGGTTCATTAGTGAGGTAAGGGTTAGTTCAGTGAGTTAAGGTATTGTTTTAGTTGGGTATTTTGGTTTAGTCAGTTGGTTAGTATAGCTAGTTAGTTAATTAGATAGTGTATTAGTTAGATAGTTATGTATACATTGTAGTATCTGTTAGTTGGTTATCAAGGTATAGATGGTTAGTAGATTAGTTGATTAGTTATATTGGTTAGAATGTTTAGTATATAATTAGCTATATATGTATCTATGTATATAAGTTATTGATTAAGTTAGATAGTTATGTATACTATTGGTTATATATGTTAGTAGTTAATATATATTGATACTTAGTAGTTAATATCAAGGAATGGTTCGATACTCAAGGTATTGGGTTTGAATATCGGGATAGGTGTGAGGTAGTGCGATACACATTGGTGCAAGGCCAAGGTATCCTATATTGCTTTGATTTTTTATGGCACTATAAATATTGACTTATATATATATATATATAAACTATTATTTTCATATAATAAACTTGCGTATCTTAGGATACGGCTTTTTGTGTGCTTCTTAGTATCTTAGATTAGTTAGTATAGCGTAGTTTCATAGTGCATTGACTTAGTATCCTAGTGTTAGACTCTTGTAACGTAAAAATGGTCGGTTTGACTTAGAAATGGCTTTGTGACCTAGATATTGACCAGTTTAACTTAATTTCTTTCCAACACCTTGTAATAATGTACTATTCCATATACTTCTTAGTATATATAAACATTCATTGCTTGGACAACAGGCGAGTACATTCTCTGATAGTTTTTATTATTTGATAATTACTATAATACATGTATTTAAAAATGTTTTACATGACTCTTGACACATTGGTACACGGACTAGTATACACATGATCAGTCATGGGATGTTATATATATTGTTCATTGTTCCTCTTGTTCTCAATATTTAACTTAGAAAATATTTTAATGTTTAATATTCAGTGTTCAATGTTCAATGTTTAACTTAGACAATGTTCAGTGTTCAATGTTCAATGTTTAACTTAGACAATGTTCAGTGTTCAATGTTTTAATGTTCAATGTTTAATGTTTAATGTTCAAGATTTATTGTTTACATGGCCTTGAGTATCTTATATCACAACGTGTCATGGTTGGATGCATTGTACTAGTTGGGGGAAAGGGGAAGTGTTAGCTAGGTATGTGATCAAATCCTAGACAATGTTCAATATTTAACTTAGACAATATTTATTAACGTTAAAGTAGACAATGTTCACCCAAGCCAATCACATATCTAACTAGTATTTCAATCACTTAGCATAGTTACAGTTTTTCACCACATTCTAGTTCATTATTTTATTCTATTGCCTTGTTCTAGTTTATCGTGATCAATGTATACCATATTGTTCATTGTTTACCTGTTCTTCTACCACAGTTGATATTGTTCATTATTTCTCGTCTTGTATTATATTCTCTATTTTTGTTTATAGTCATTATCAATTAATTGGAACTGCTATTGGGTTGTACTACGCTCCATTCCTGACTGGAAAATATTTTTCAGATGAATGGTTAGAGAGGATGTGTTCCACTTACTATGGAATAACAGATGGAGTGTCACCTGAGGATGTAGTGCCAGTTATTGAGGCCATTTAGATTTCCCTATCTTGTTGTAATTATTGCTATTTGGATTGCGGATTGTATTATTATTTTGAGATCTGGAGTTGTGTTTAGATTTAAGCTGGATATGTGATGTATTTAGACTTGTATTTCTATTCTTTCTATTCTATATCATGCTTACATCTTCCTTTAGTTTTATATGTGATTGAGTATCATTTGGAATTGAGATGGCATGACAGTATTTTATATACATTGTGTGAGATATTAGATAGTATAGTAGACCAAGACAGCGTTCTACTACCGATTCTGCGGTGTAGGCTGGACGTACCCACGTATTCGTACCCCTATACCGGGTGCGGGTCGTGATACATTTTTAGTGGTAGCCCATACATGTCAAGCTTCGTAAGTTGTGCGATGTCATGGTAGTGCGACGACTTAGTTGTACTACTGCAATTCTGCGATAGGATATAGGACATAGGATACTAGGATGAGAGAGGATACTCAATCACAAATTTTCTGAAAGATTCCTGGGATGACCTTTGAGAATCTTATTATAATTTCTAATTCAAATATTTTCCTTTGTTTTCGTCCGTTCTCACTTGTTGTTATTGAATTTGATTCTTAGTGATCGGTTGTTAAATTTAATTCTTGGTATCATTATTGAGATTAATTTTATATCGAAATAAATTTTATGGACTAAATTACGGTATCATCTGATGACATATGTTGATGAGGACAGTGAGAAAGATGAAACGTCTGTTTTGGTTATGGAGCCTAGAGTTTATCGCAGCTATATTAGTTGGCATGGCGGAAACATAGGAACTTGACTTCGGATGTACATATCTTAGTTATAAAATTTAGAATTTCTCGCAGCTATACTGGTCGGCACAACGAGGATTCTAGATGACATAATTATAGAGGTACATACCTAAGTTATAGAATCTATCATTTATCGCAGCTATGCTTACTGGCGTGGCGAGGATTCTGAGTGTTATAATTTCGGACAGACGTGTATGATTATCAGGTTATATCTTAAATTGGTTCTTAAGGTATCATCTCAATACTTATCCACTCCTATTATTGTAGGATTTATTCCATCATTCTTTAGCTTAGAAGTAAAGCATTATTGTGAGTTGATAGGAGTATACCAGTATATAACTAGTGATGGGTATATCATCTGATATTGAGGATAGTTATATGTTAGAAGCAATAGGTAGAAGAAGTGTCTAAAAATGGTGTGCATGATGCACAGTGGGTGATGAGTGTTAGAGTGGAAATTCATGGAAGTGGAAGCCTGAGTATTAGAAATTTCAATAGTGTGTCATGGGTTGAGTAATATCAAGATTGGTCATGGAAGATATGTATTGTATCACTGATTAGTGTATCTATTGTAAAAGATTTAAGGGGAGATACATATACATCAATAGAGATATGGAACCATATGTCTGCCTTTGAGAGTGAAGTAAAACATGTGTATTATAGAAGTTAATAACTAGTGCAAGTGATCATGAGTTCTAGTGAGTGTGATGATGTAATCTAATAATGAAGCTAGTGTTACTATATCAAGAGTGCTAGTGTTTCTATATCAGGGATTAGTTGAGTAATGTGCTAGTAACAGTAAGTACCTTGTGTGATAAAATTAGATAGGTGTATTAGTTAATATGGATAGAAAATCATTTGGAAGTAATATTGCAAGTAATCCAGGCAGTAGAGGAGAGACATGAGTAACTTGGTATGAGGATGTCATCTAAAATGCATATGAGAACTTGGTGCCTTGTGTAGACAGTAACAAGATTTGAGTAGGCATCATGTTAGCAGATATTGAAGATTTGACAAGGGTGTGCTAATAGAACGCATGATTAAAAAAAGTATATAAGTGTTCCTTGCAAGAAAATGGTTGAGAAATTTTGGTGATTGCAAGAATTAAAACAGATAAAGGAGGTAGTACCTTAGCAGTATTTTGTATAGTATCCTAGGTAGGAAGTGCCAGTGAGTTAAGCATGTCCATGACCTAAAACTATAGTAAATCACTAGTATTTGGTAACCCTCAGTATTTAGAATATTTTGACTAGGTTGATAATTAGTGTGCATAGTGTGTGATAGAATAGGCCACATATGGCATAGCAGATTATCCCGTACAGTAGAGAGAACCACCCCAGCGGGGTAGGGCATTCGGAGAGGACTGCACTTCAGGTGATAAGTTAGTTTGTTTTGTCCCATTCTGTTTATTTTCTTTCCATCCATTGTTTGCGTATTTAGTTAGTTGCTTATATTTTATTGTGTAGTTAGTATACCCTGTCGGAGACTACAAAACTATGATGGACAGAGACCATAGTTAGTGATTTCTTTTAAATTGCATGTTGTATATTTTAGTTTCGACTGGGGTTGACCTAGAGAGGGGGTTACAATCATCTTTAATTTCAAGGACGAAAATTTCCTAAGGTGGGTAGGATTGTCACCCTCACTTTTTCAATCAAGGGTAGTTTGGTAATTGACATGGATATTTTTATTTTAGGAGTATTATATTTAATATTGTGCATGAGTAATTAATTAATTAATTATTGTATTATTTATTTATTGTTAATGTTAGTTTTATTTTGGACTTGTGTAGTGGACCTAATTAGTTTAGTTAGATGCATGAACCCAATATTATATGTTGGTTTAGATTGAGCCCAATAATTAGGCCCATTCATTAGGAGGATGAATTAATTAGTGAAGCCATTAGACTAGAACCTTTTCTCATTAATTATTTCTTCATGAGAGGCCCTAAGGGGTGTTTTGGATATTTCATATTACTTGGAAGAGGGGTTTATGACCAGCCATTAGAGGAGGAGAGAGAGTGTCTCTCATTTTATTTTCTATTTCCTTTAGATCTAGATTTTCTTCTTTCAAAATTTTTTCATTCCCTCACCATTCCTCACCAAATTTTTAACCAAATTCAGTCCTTATTCTTCAATTGAGGCTACTACAATAAGGATCTACAAGAAGGAAGCAATGATCAAGAAGGAGGAGGCCAAGATCTACAATGAGGAGCTACTTTCCAATTTTGGAGATTTTTTTATTGGAAATCCATCTTCCAATAGGTACATTTTAGTTTTCTCCATTTTATTAGGTTTTAAATATAAGATTTGACCATGAGAAACCAACCCATATGCATAGGCTACCCATAGGAATTTGTTTTAGGTTCATAGGAGACCTATGGTGGAAGTTATGTGTGTTTTGGTGTCAATTCTGGGAGAATTTCGAGATTGACACATGTGGTGTTTGTTATTTGGTCTAATAGATCAATATGATATATGATTGATTATTTTTGGCTAGTATCGTATCCACAATTGGGTACGTGTAGACCGTATCTTGTCAATTTGACGAAACAAGTTAATTTTAGGGGGTTTTCTCCGACACGGAGATTTGTGCACATTAATTCTTGACACGGACACGTAGTTGATCTAATTATTATATGTATTGCTCATATTTAGTATACTAGACTTGCTCGTGTCCTTCGAGATGCGTTTGGTTGTGTGGTGGAGCTGTATCGCAAGCGTATCATAGAATGAGTGTGATATGGGTGCGGTACACTCCACGTGTTTGGTTTATTGTTCTCATTTCTATGTGTGCTCATGTATATAAATATGTATGATATATATATCTATGTATATGTGTATGTATCAATAGTTTATGATATAAAGGTGTTTGAGGTATCTAGTGTATATGGATATACTTATATATCTATATGTATGTTGGATTATATATGTGTATATATATCTATAAGAGTGTATATATATATATATATATTTATGTGTTATATATGAGTATATATATATATATATATATATATAGTCGGTTTGACTTAGAAATGGTTGTATGACCTAGATGTTGACTAGTTTAACTTAATTTCTTTCCAACACCTTGTATTAATGCAATATTCCATATATATGTTTGTATGACACCAGTTGGGACATAGTTTGGCATTCATTGCTTGGACGATAGGCGAGTACATTCTCTGATAGTTTTTATTATTTGATAATTACTATAATGCAAGTATTTAGAAATATTTTACATGACTCTTGACATATTGGTACAAGGACTAGTATACACATAGACCAGTCATGGGATGTTATATATATTGTTCATTGTTCCTTGTGTTCTTAATGTTTAACTTAGATAATATTTCAATGTTCAATGTTTAACTTAGACAATGTTCAGTGTTCAATTTTTCAATATTCAATGTTTAATGTTCAAGGTTTCTTGTTTACATGGCCTTGAGTATCTTGCATGTCATGGTTGGATCCACTGTACTAGTTGGGGGGAAATGGAAAGTGTTAGCTAGGTATGTGATCAAATCCTAGACAATGTTCAATGTTTAACTTAGACAATGTTTATCCAACGTTAAAGTAGATAATGTTCACCCAAGCCAATCACATATCTAACTAGTATTTCAATCACTTAGCATAGTTATAGTTCTTCACCACATTCTAGTTTATTGTTTCATTATATTGTCTTGTTCTAGTTCATTATGATCAATGTATACCATATTGTTCATTGTTTACCTGTTTTTCTACCACAGTTGATATTGTTCATTGTTTCTCGTCTTGTATTATATTCTCTATTTCTGTTTATAGTCATTATCAATTAATTGGAACTGCTATTGGGTTGTACTTTGCTCTATTCCTGACTGAAAAATATTTTTCAGATGAATGGTTAGAGAGGATGTGTCCCACTTACTACGGACCGGCATATGGAGTGTCACCTGAGGATGTAGTGCCAGTTACCGAGGCCATTTAGATTTTCCTTTCTTGTTGTAGTTATTTCTATTTAGATTATGGATTGTATTATTGTTTTGAGATCTGGAGTTGTATTTAGATTTGAGCTGGACATGTGATGTATGAAGACTTGTGTTTCTATTCTTTCTATTCCATACCGTGCTTACATCTTCCTTTAGTTTTATATGTGATTGAGTATCATTTGGAATTGAGATGGTATGACAGTATTTTATATACTTTGTGTGAGATATTAGATAGTATAGTAGACAAAGACAGCGTTCTACCGCCGATTATGTGGCGTAGGCTGGACGTACCCACGTACTCGTGCCCCTATACCGGGTACAAGTCGTGACAATCCGGGACCAAGAAGGGTGACAAGGCTTCAGAAAGCTCGATTATGCAACTCAATGGGTGTCCCTCACGGTGCTTCTGTCTTCTTCTCCTCTCTCTTTCTCTTTTTTTTTGTGTGTGTGGGAGACACTACTATTTATAGCCTTGAGAAGGCATTATACATGCATGCATGCGCGCATCTTATGCTACCGTATGGCGGCTCATATTGTAATAGGCTGCCACATGGTCATTCAATATCTAGGGTTATTGATGCCCATTATATTCGTGACACATGTTATGCCCTAGCTTATGACGATTTTGATTGCATCTTGGGAACACTGCCTCTTGGTGCATGGATATTAATGGGGGTAGTATTGGCATTTGGTACTGCAGGCACATGGGAACCCTACTTATGCTGTTGGTGGCGCATAGCTCTGGCCCTGTCTGGCACATGTCTCTTGATCACTTCGGCGCATGGCTCTGTGATTACTGTTGGTGCATGGTTAAGGTTGCCTTGCCGAGCTGAAGATTTTCAACATGACGGGCCTTGCGTCTTTAGTTGCTGAAGAGAAGAATAACATGAGCAGTAATATGCCTCGACCCCTTTGAAGGGATCTATGTCGAATTTTTTTTTTGCCCACACCGTCCTCGCTTACGTATTTTAAGCATTAGTAGAGAGTGAATGGAACGATCATATACTCATATATCCACGAACGCCCTAGCAGGATATGAAAGAGGAGCTCACCCTTAACGAACGAGCCAACGATAATGTTCGGTATATTACGATCTTGAAGATTCAGATAGCAGATTCAGAGGCCAAACACGAGAGGTTGGCTGTCTTTCAAGATGAGGCAAAGCTGCAACAGGAGGCTGAATGTCGGGCGGGTGTCGCGGGTACGACAACCGGGGATGTAATGTCATGGGGATTATTATAGTCACATTGATAGGCTAGTCCTGACCTGGTTACACCCGATAGGTCCTCTTCTGTTGATGGAGAGACCATATGACATGACTTGGTCTTCCTTTCCTTGGATTTAGAAGCATGAGGCACTACTTGCTGCGTCATATCCAGGATGAGGTCTAGATGAACCCACATGACTTTGCCTCTTGGAGTGTTGAGGGATACCAACCCATCTGCTTGTGCTGGAGGAAGGTTAATGACCTCCATTGTTGTCTTGGGTATGGAGACGATACCATTTTGGGCCTCAGTTGTCGGGAAGGTGTCGAATTGGAGGGACACCATATTTGCGGTGACCGTCTTGTCTTCGAAGTCCAAAGTGAGAGCTTTTGAGTTGATTAATCTTTGTATATGTCTTTTTAATATGTATCAATCTCGCGTGGAGTGTTGGACATATCAATGATAGTGACAATACTGGGGTTGTCGACCTTGTCTGCTTCGTTGGGGCATTTGACGTCAGGTTGCCGAATCTTGTCGCCCTTTATCAATACTTCAAAGATCTCCATGACATCATCTTCGTCAAAAGAGTAAGTCTCCTGTACTTTTGGTGGCTCTATTGGCTTGGTAACTGGTAAGGTCAAATTTTTGGAAACGTTGACTGCCAGGGCTTGCTTTCCTTTGTTGTCTCAACTGTTGTTGGCGGTGAGAGGACGCTTTCCCTTATTCTCAATGCTGGGAGCTTGGAATGCCAACAGGCAGGCATCCTTTGCGCTCTTCTATAGCGGTGACATTTGTGATAAATGTCGTTCAGTCACTGAACGGGCCAGATGTCATCCATAATCTTACTAATGGTCGGAGGTTCTTTCGGCACGTGTCCATCAGCAAAGATTCAAGGATGTCGCGAGGCAATTTTAATATCACATGTCAGAAATGTTCGATGTATTCTCATGCTGGTTCTCTATCCCTTTGAGCGATGTCCATCAGGGAGGACATAGTCATATCCATCCCTTCTTCGTAGAACCAGACATGGAAGAGGGACTTCAAGTCCTCGAAGGAAGAAATACATTTATCTAGAAGACTACAGAACCACTCAAAAGCGACCTCGGATAGTGCTCAGCCGAACAAGTTAGTGATTAAGGCGTCATCCCGAGGTAAATGGCCCATTATGGAATGAAAGTATCTCATGTATTGACGGAGTGATGTCTTCCCGTCAAATAGAGTCATAGATAGTGGCTTAAATCTGGTAAGGTATACCACATTATTCTATTCGGTAGGATAGGGTTGCCAGATCCCGAGCTTCTGGATCCTGTCTTGATTATCTTGAGCATCAACGCGGGTACCCAAGTCCCTAAGAGTTTCCTGGATATCGTTTGGCAAAAGAGCGACAAAGGATCGAGGTATGGTCTAGCAACCCTTGCTCATGGAGATGAAAGTGGAAGGTTTTCTCCTTGACTCAGTTCTTCCGCATAAACTGCAACTAGATCATTAGTGGAAGACTTGAGGAAAGACGGATCCACTTTATGTGTGCAACCAAGCTAGACGTATGGCTTTGTCATCACAATGTTTGCTTCCTGGCCCAGTTCTTTCGTAGAAACTGCAACCAGATCATTTTTGAAAGACTTGATGTAAGACAGACCAACTTTATGTGCGTAGCCAAGTTGGGCGCATGGGTTTGTCGGCACATTATTTGCTCCTGACATGGTTCAAGTGCAACTACCGCATCCAAGTGGGTTTGGAAAGACTTTAAGGGTTGACCCACTTCCGGCACATGAGTGCCTGGGTCAGCCCTATATAGTCTTCCATCAGTAGTGCGAGTGACAACTAACGGTGCATACTTTTGGAGGGCTGGTTGTGCAACCCCTCGAGCGCACATGGCTCGGGTTGGTTTGGGTTTCCTTGAACTAGCGCTCTTAGCGCGTAGTATAGGGAATCCAGGTCAGGAACATAGGAGTCCTTGTTGAAGACAACCTTGCTCGTAGAGGACTTCATGTGCCTATGTTCGGGCACGACATAACTTCCCCTTTATTGACGGTGCTGTGGGCATGCCTCTTGAGTTTTAGCACCGTTCCTTTCAAGAGAAGCTTCGGAGATGGATATGGGATGCGCGCTAACCTCATGTGCGTCTGCTGAGGTGGAAATGCTTCTGGGATAGATTTAGGGTTTGGCGCAGCAGCTTTTATGACCCAAATCTTGCGAGTCTTGTGAGGTCGTGCGAGCCTCCTTCTAGAACTTAGCTTGTCGGCAAAATATACGTCAACCTCATATGCATCTATGACGAAGGTAAGCAATGCATCAGGCACGAAACTCGGGCGTGACGCAGCGGCCTTGGCGACCCAAGTTTTGCGAGTCTTGTGAGGTCATGCAGGCCTTATTGAAGATCTCGGCTTGTCAAGCATGTCTTCGAATGCCTGTTGGTCGAAGTGAATGACCAATATCCTCTTAGTCGAACCAACTTGGTCACGTCGGATTGCGTCACCAGCTTCTCGTTGGAGGAGAAGCTCTTCCCCAGCAAAGTTGCCATTTTTGTCAACATCACCAAAATCAACACTCGGGAGAAAGTTGAACGAACTTTGTATTGATTGGGAAAAGACAAATAGTATAAAAGAATTTATAATACGTAGAGTCTAATTACAATAAAATAAGAATCTGGGCAAGTGTGACGGTGGAGATCGAGCACTACAATGGCTCCTTTACTCCGTTGATGATCCGGGACCATGGAGAGTGACGAGGCTTCGGGAAGCTCAAGTATGCGACTCAATGGGTGTCCCTCACGGTGCTTCTGTCTTCTTCTCCTCTCTCTCTTTCTCTCATTTTTTGTGTGTGTGGGTGATACCCACTATTTATAGCCTTGAGAAGGCATTATACATGCATGCATGCGCGCATCTCATGCTGCCGTATGGCGACGCATGTTACAATAGGATGCCACATGGTCATTCGAGATCTGGGGTTGTTGATGTCTATAATACTCGTGACATGTGCCATGCCCTAACTTATGACGATTTTGATTGCACCTTGGGAATGCTGCCGCTTGGCGCATGGAGATCAATGGCGGTAATAGTGGCGCATGGCCCTGCTGGCACATGGAAACACAATTATGCTGTTGATGGTGCATGGGTCTGGCCCTGTCTGGTACATGGCTCTTGATCACTTTGGCGCATGGCTCTGTGATTACTTTTGGCATATGGTGTAGATTTTTCATGCTTCTACAGACATCAGATTCAGAGGGTTGCCTTTCCAGCTTCGATGCCAGGCCAGCAGCACCAGGAGCATAAGCACCGTGTCCTCCAACAGTTACTCGATATCAGAGGGGCCACCACTTTATGCACATTCTACTCAATTTAACCAGGCCGAGAACCAGGCAGGCAACCAGAGGCAGGGATAGGCTTTATCTATAGCAGTGGAGGATATGGGCCAGAAGGAGAAGTGATAGCAGGTACTCTTATAGTTGCATTATTTCCTACTGTGACACTTTTCTATTTTGGTGCCATACACTCATTTATAGATTCTACTTTTGTTGCCATGCATAAAAGTAGAATATTAGAATATTAGAATTTTTACTGGAGAAGGAATAGTATATGTTAATGACACGTGTAGATCATGCTCTGTAGTTATTTGTAGTAGATAGTTGAGAGATCAACTTTTGGTTTTTCCTATGCCAAATTTTAATATGGTTCTTAGTATGGACTGGTTGAACCAGTATCATGCTACTCTGGATTGCCATAAAGGCAGTATTATATTTAGACTACCAGGGTAACATGAGTTTGAGTTCTGCCGAGAGCCTTCAGATGGAGATGGCTAGCCAGCTAATGGGACTCAAATGGTGATGGAGGAGATATCGCACCCGCCAATCATAGTTGAGTACCGGGATGTGTTTTCGGAGGAGTTGCCTGGATTACTACCTGAAAGGGAGATAAAGTTTACTATAAAGCTAATCCTGGAAACCGAACCAGTCTATTCCCATGTGTACAGACTAGCACCAAAGAAGTTGGATGAACTGAAGACTCAGATAGATGAGCTATTGGACAAGGGACTTATCCGAGCTAGTTCTTCACTATGGGGATCTCTAGTCTTATTTGTTCTAAAGAAGGATGGATCGGTAAGTTTGTACATTGATTACAGAAGATTGAATGCAGTGACAGTAAAAAACAAGTATAGTCTGTCGTGTATCGATGACTTATTTGATCAACTATATGGTGCACAGGTGTTCTCGGAGATTGATCTCAGGTCTGGCTACCATTAGATAAAGTTTCAGAATGAGGACATTTCAAAGACAGCTTTTCGGACGAGGTATGGAAACTATGAATTCTAGTGACATTGTTTGGTTTAACCAATGCGTCAGCTATGTTCATGAACCTTATGAATAAGATTTTCCACCAGTACTTGGACAAGTTCGTGGTGGTATTTATTGATGATATCTTGGTGTACTCCAATAGCCACGAGGAACATGAGGAGCATCTCAGGATCGTACTAGATATATTGAGGAGGGAGAGGCTATATGCCAAACTCAGCAAGTGTGAGTTCTTTTTGGACATGATGTCTTTTCTTGGTCATATAATTTCTGGAGATGGACTATCAGTTAACCCAAAAGAGATTGCCATAGTTGAGACGTGGCCTACCAGTAATTCTGTTATGGAGGTTAGGAGTTTCCTCAGATTTGTCGTATATTATCGGAGGTTCATGGAAAACTTCTCGAGGATTGCCTAGCCTATGACGCATTTGACGCATAAGGATCAAGAGTTTAATTGGACAGAGACGTGTCAGAATGCATTTGATGAGCTGAAGAATCATCTGACGATGACACTATCTTGATTCTTCCCACTGGATCTAGAGGCTTTGTGATTTATAGTGATGCATCAGGGAGTAGATTGGGATATATTCTGATGCAGCATGGCAAGGTTGTGGTGGCATATGCATTGAGGCAGTTGAGGACTCATGAGATGAATTATCTGACACATGATCTGGAGTTAGTTGTAGTAATATTTGTAGTCAAGCTATGGAGTCACTATTTATATAGGGAGCGAGTCGAGATATTTACTGATCACAAGACCCTGAAATATGTATTTACTCAGAAGAAGCTGAACATGAGACAAAGACGTTGGCTAGAGCTGATGGACTTCGAGATTGAGTTATAGTACCATCCACACCAGGCTAACATAGTGGTTGATGCATTGAGCCAGAAGCCTATGGCATATTTCTTGACCACTCAGAGGAAGATATTAGAGGATTTGCATGAGCTCGATATTGAGGTTATCTTACCCAGAGTAGATAGACAATTAGCCAGTCTACATGTGCAATCATTATTGGTTGAGAGGATCAAGACAGCCTTGCCTACTGATGCTCGCTTTTGGAGACTTTAAGAGAGAAAAAAAGATGAAGAGCATAAAAGATTACGGATCCATATAGATGGGACATTGAGATGTGGATATCGCCAATATGTTCCGAATGAAAAGCTACGACGGGAGTTGATGACAGACGCTCATAACTCGATATATTATATTCATCCTAGAGGAACCAAGATGTATCGATACTTGAGGCAATATTATTGGTGGCATGGGATGAAGAGAGAGATAGCCCGCTTTGTGGCTAAGTGATCGATGTGTCAGCAGGTCAAGGCTGAGCATCAGAGGTCAGCAGGATTGTTGCAGCCACTTCTGATTCTCGAGTAAAAATGGGAGCACATTATCATAGACTTTGTTACAGGATTTTTGAGGAGTCCTACTGGGCGAGATGCATTATGAATTAATGTGGATAGAATTACCAAATTAGCACACTTTATACCATTTTGAGTTGGCCAATCTATAGAGGTGTTATCTAATTTTTATATGAGATAGATCGTGAGATTGTACAGTGTACCAGTGAGTATCGTGTCCGATCGGGACTCAAGATTCATATCATATTTTTGGAGAAGCATGTAGGAGAGAGCTTGGGGACTCTTCTGAAGTTCACTATGACTTATCATCCGCAGACAGATAGGTAGTCAGAGCATACTATTCAGACAATAGATGATGTGTCGAGGGCTTGCATGTTAGACATTGGAGGGTCATGGGAGGATCACTTTCATCTTATAGAGTTTTTCTACAAATATAGATGTCAAGCGAGCATTCAGATTGCTCATGTTTGCCATAAACAAAAAGTTGAACAAACTTTTGTCTTACAAATGTGAAAGAAAGAAAGTACAATAAATCATATACAAGAATCTAAAGTACAATAATTCTGGAAAAGTAGTACTGTAGAGATCTGATCTGCAATCTATCACTTTACTCCTTGGAGTACTTGACACAAGAGGAAGAAATGTAAAAACTCGAACACTTAGAGAATTTGACAGCAAGAAGGCACTGACAACACTGGCAAGGCTCCTATCTACTCTCTTTGTCATTATGTGTCTATGAGACAACACTGATCTCATATTTATAGCATACAAAATGGTTATGTAAATGTGCGCATACTTTTGAGCAATTTATACTGTGTTTGCTACTTTGTGCGTGTCAGGCCCCGGTACCACAGAACCGAACATCTTCGCATGGGCTTCCTGCACCCTGGTTCTGCAGAGCCACTCGTCCTCACTAGGCGTGATGCCGTACAAGCTTGGGGTTACACTTTTGTATAAGGCGTGCTCGTGCTTATTTTATAAAATAGTTATTTGAAGAGAGAATTTGCAATAATCACAGAGAAATTGAACACATAATTGAAATGGAACTAACTCTTTATTGATAATTCTTTAAATGAAACATAAGTCCCTCAAATGGCCGAGATAAAATTATAAGACTTGGCTTACAACTTGTAAAAATATTGAAATAAGATACAACATTACTCTATACATCATATCCTTTATTTAATATTAAAAAACTCATGGACCACCTTTAGCAGAAGTCGTCTCCCCTTGGAAGCTTCAAGTGCAAGGCTTCTAAAGAGTCGGACCCAAACCATCAACCTTCACGAGAAGCAGCTAAATCCTCATTACCTGAGGATGTCCACAAACGTGGGTCAGTATGCTGTTTATGGTATTAAACGAAAGAACGAAATGTATATAATACGAGGTTTACACGAAACCCGCCTTCTTTGGTTTACAAACAAACTTGTACAATTTGATCCTATACGAGGATGTAGGAGTACAATTTATTTAATCTGGGTAGATGATTGCTATAGGTGTCTGATCTGCAGTCGATCACTTTAGCCCTTGGACTACACGATGGTGAAGAAGTGCCGTAGAATACGGAAAGCAGCTTCGTAGGTGGCAAAAGAGGATGGATGCACGAGGCCAATGTCGTCGATCGCTACTCTTCGCCTGAGCTCTGGATGCTTCTCTCTCTCTCTCAAAGACTCTCCGATCTCTCCTCAATCTCCAATGTTTCGACCCGTGGTTCGATCTTCTTTCAAAGCTTCGACCTTGCTCGATTTTTAAAGTCTCGACCTTGTTCGATTTTTTGACCTGTTCCTCTGTTGATAGAGGTCTCTATTTATAGAGTTTTGGTGACAGTGACCACTCAATCGGTGTGGAAACCGAGTAGTGGAAAGTACAACACCCTTTTACACAATGGTTAAAATAACCAAAGCCTGCGTATAGATAATCTTTTGAATGAGCGTGTGACGCTGGTCCAACTAAGGGACAAAATGCGTATAATCGCTACGAAGATCACGGCATAGAAGCCACGTAGGTAGGTATCCATCGTGTAGAAGAGGTTGGCATAGAAGCCAAATGTCTGTCACCATGGCGTAGAAGCCAAGTAGGCATAGAAGCCGAGTAGGCGTAGAAGCCTGATGGCATAGAAGCCGAATAAGCACAGAAGGCCGAATGAGCATAGAAGCCGAACGAGCATAGAAGCTGACGAGGCGTAGAAGCCGAGCGGGTACAGAAGCTGAATGGGCGTAGAAGACGCTACGTAACGTGCCAGAGTGGTCGTAGAGGCCGAGCAGTCACAAAAGCTGAATGGGCGTAGAAGCCGAGGTGATATGGACGTCTTTAGCCGAAATCACAGCTCTTGGAGATATAATCAAATCTCTCGCATTAAATGCAGAGATCCGCCATCATCATTAATTGCAGAGACGTGTTCCGAGGGCCTGCCACCGTTCTGAGCATTAGGTGCAGAGACGTGCCTCGAGCCCTGTACAAAGAGCAGCTTTTGATGTGGCAGTCTGTTTGTCTTCCGTGGAGCGTAAATAGTTTACGTTTGCCTGTGTAAAATAAGGCAGCGTATCCCCTTATATGCGTAAAAGCAGTCTCCGCTGAGGGGATGTCAGTAAACGACGGTTCGGTGATATTTAATCAAATCCTCTGCATTAAATGCAGAGATCCACCATCATACTGTGGGGCGCGTCCCGAGTGGTCTGCCATCTTTCCAGCCGTCGTCTGGGTAGCTGTGCAGCACTTTTTGTCAGGAGTCAGATGTCAGGTTCACTGCGTGACTTGACAGGTTCATTTCGGGGAAGACGAAGCTTCCTCGTACGCTTTAACGCTGCTTTGAAAGCGGATGAGTTTTATGCCATGGAGGCGATAAAGCACCCCGTCTACGCTGAAGCGGCCTGGACATACTGCATTTACGCGGACGGTCCTATCATATTTTATGCCGTGCTCAGTGGAAAAGCTCCGTTGCACTCTTGATGGCCTTGAGGTCCCCTGCTTACGCTGCCCTGCATCACCATGTTGCATAGAGCTATCCACCGTATTTTTTATGCTTCTATAAGACCCCCTTCAAAGCTTTCAAATTTCTTCGGAATTTGGAACGCTTTGAATGAAGCATGATCCGCTCCTCGTAACTCGAAACGTTTCTGAATGAAGCGTTGAAACGGTCGATGCTAACTTTATGGCGGATTTATTGGGGACCGGTGTGACCTCTCTCGCCTATAAAAGGCCGAGGAGTTTAACCTGTTCTTCCCGTATTCCTTTCGCCACACAAGGATGATCGCCGGAGTCCGTCGAGTCGATCTGAGGAAGAAGAAGACCATGTTCTTCCAGCATGTAAGGAGCCGAAGAAGACGGCGTCTTCGAGCAAGTCTCATCTGCAGCGATGGATCATGGAAGGATGTCATAGCCTCCCTTGCTCGGGATAATCAGTAACTTTGTATGGTGGTTCTTCGGGAGAGATGAAGAATCGTATTTCACCACGCTGCTTGCCAGTGGCACCTCCTCCCGTTACCTCCGGGGGTGAGAGCAGCGACTGGCTCTGACCTCGGGTATTGAGTTGGGTTAAATACCTTAACTCAATCTGTCACGGTGCACGGAGCATGGGATCTGCCTAATTTATGCATGCCCAGTTCGTACTCTCCCTCCATTCACCATTCTAGTCGGTTGTGGAAACCGACCAACTGCTGGAGGGGAGATAAAGATTTGGCGTCCGCGCAAGAACCTGTCAGAACAGATTCCGGGCGCGATCTTCAGCCGACGATGGGGCAGTCTTTGGCAGACAGCATTTCCCTCATATGTAATCATGAAAATGAAGAAAAACCCTTGTAGATTGGATTTCCCTCATATGTAATCATGATTCTTTCTTTTTAATAAAATCGTCTTTCTTCCGTGCATATGATCATCTTGCCATACGTTGTTGTGAAGTCTGAATATGTGCAGCTTTGACACGTCTGATTCTTTACGTCGACTCTGTTTAGAAAGAGTGCTAGGTCCTGTCCTGTCTTTTACGCATAACTAGAGATGCGTAGAAAGCCACTTTAGCATTCGAGTGTTCGAACTGTCCTGCTGTTTTAGGAGTGAGGAACCACGTAGAATTCTGAACTGCTGCTTCTGATGAACAGAATTTCTTTGTTCAGACATCATCTTCAAGAGTGATTTCTCGAAAATCCCTTGGAACAGGGTCGAGAAATGGCTATCAAAACTGAGTTGCCATCTTGATAGATGAAATATTCAGACTGGAGTCTGGATGAACTTTGAATCGACCCATAAAGAAGAGTAGTTTTTTAATGTTAAACTCTGTAAGCTTCGGGTACTTGGGATATCTTGAGGTCAAGAACGAGTATCCTCTATGTGAACTCTTTGCAATTGACCGCTTTTGAGGACCGTTCAGATGTACGCGTGATTTGGGCGGCGTATCCTTCAGATGTGCGGGAAGTCGTGGAGCATGAAATCATTAGTCTACAGCTTCTGAGCATAAACTAAACACCATCGAGCATGAAATCATAGACTTGTAGTTCCTGAGCGTGAAGTCGTAGGTTTGTAGCCTCTCGAGCATAAAAGCTACCGAGCACAAAGGCATCTGGGCGTAAAACCTGACTTGTAGCCGTCGAACGTAAAGCCGTAGATTCGTAGCTGCCAAGCGTAGAAAGCTCCTTAGCGTAAAACTGTTGATTTGTAGCTTCTGAAAAAAAAAAATTTTCGAGCGTGAAGTCGCGGATCTGTTGCTTCTGAGCCTAAACTAAGCGCCACCGAGCGTGAGATCATCGGTTTGTTATCTGCTGGCATGAAGTCGTAGGATTATGGCCTCTCGAGCATAAAAGCTACTGAGCACAAAGGCATCCGGGCGTAAAACCATAGACTTATAGCTTGCGAGCGTGAAACCGTAGATCTGTTGCTGTCGAGCGTGGAAAGCTCCTTAGCGTAAGAACTGCTGACCTGCTTTGCGCGAAAAACTTTTTCGAATTTGCTGACTGTCCGCCTTCTCTGAATAATAGGCTGACGTAGGACCCAATCATAACCGAATATTAATTAGGAGATTTGGTTCGGGGTCCGAGGAGTCCATCCGAACTCTATATATATCCCAAGTTTTCTGAGAGAAAAACTTTTTATCCGTCTTCTGCGAAAGAAAGCCTCCGACTGTTCGAGCTCTTCTCCGAGTCTTCTCTGAGTCTTCAAAGTTTCCAGTAATGGCCTCTAAGCAATCCTCCTCCTCTAAGGGAAAGAAGATTGATTTCTCTTCTCGTTCTTCTGCCCAAGCAGGGGTGCCTCCGGTTGGACAGGGCGAACCCCATTCTGAGCCGAGCATCCCGCCGACGAGCAGTGCACCCGGGCTGATAGGTAGAGCTTTTGGGACGAATGAGAACAACTGAAAAATCCTTCGCACATGTTGAACGTGACCGCGCTAGGTCATCTTCTGTGCTGATAGCCTCTTTGAGGAAGATGAAGCACGGAGACGTTTTATCTTTTTACGCCCACATTCCTAATGTGTCAGCGTAAAAACTCTATTTTTTCTGCAGCCGAGCGTAAAAGCTTTGACCGCCGAAAACTTGGTGTATACCATAAAATTTGAGTTTTATGCTTGTGGATGGAAATCCTGGCGTAATAACTCAATTTAATCAACCTAGCGTAAAGCACAGACCATATACTGCCAACCTTGAATTTATGTTTTTTTTAAGGAAATGGATTCCAGCGTAAGGCTCAAGTTTTACAGTCTCGGCGTAGAGCATGGACTGTTGTTTTTCCTTTTTGCGGATGCTGCAAGTCCAAAAATGTCTAGTTAGGAACTGACGTATTTTTTCTGGTGCTTTTGCAGTTAACTTGTATGAGTCTCCACTGGCTGAAGTGATGGGCTCTGTCGCCGGGATGCTGCACTCCAACTATTTGGAGGATCTGTCACACGTGACATTTCCTATCTCCGGGCCCCAGTACCCCGAAGGAAGGGCAATTCTGATATCGGCTCAGGGTGAGCGAATGCTGCTGAGCATGATTAATGGAGAGCCTTTGACGTATGTAGACGGGGACCAGTATATAAAGCCGGCCTTTTTTTTTGGGGACATGATTGATAAGCAGTCCCAGACGAAGCCAAAGAAAGAACTCTGGGTTTTCCCTGCCGGGAAGTTGGTCTTGAGTCTGCCCAAGATGCCGAGAGATTATCCTATCTCGGCATTCTCCCATGCTACTCATCCTAGGAGGATGTCGTGGACGCTGACTCCCGATCTTTACGGTAGGCCGGGGAAGATCTTCTACCAGAAAGGATCTGGCCTATTTGTCAGCCGCCCTTCCGGTCATATAACGTTGTTCAGGGGATTGTACCCGGGCAGTGTCCCTAGTGAAGACAGCTTGGTGCTCCAGCCGGTGCAATTGCCGACCTTTTGTAATGATTTCATGGGGCGCGGAGGAGTATACCCCAAGGCGAATCCTCGATGCAATGGGTGGATGACCCCAACAAATCTTCGATGGGCTCGCTTAGTTGATTGGGCCCTGGAGCATTTTCGGATCGAGTTGGAGAACATCGGTCTGTTGGCAGCTGTGAGTGCTACCAGCGTTGGGTTGCCTCCTAACCCTAACCTGTTTTTGGCACTGATGGAGCGATATATTCCGCTCACCGGGACTTTCGCCACTCCGCTGAGGGAGTTTGGGATTGGCCCTTCACGAGATGGCAGAGATCTCGAGACTGCCGATGGGGGATACTCCGTACGAAGAGTATGTTCCTACGAACCGGGAGTTGGGGGATTCAGACCCTCGGGTAGTGGAAGTGTATCAGGAGCTGATGTGCCACTACCTTGCTTGCACCGCCTTTTATGATGAGCCCTCAGATTTGGCTCACATCAGCAAATGGACGTCCTACCTCTTTTTTCACCGGGCTAGGGCTGCTCAGCCGGAGAAAGTCTTGGAAGTCAAGGATGAGCCTGTGAATCCTCTGAGCATGCTGACTGCTCAGGAAGTCAACGATCTCCTGGAAGAAGCTAGGGCTCCGGATCAGATCCTCGTCGAAGGGATAGGAAGATATCCTGTAGGTACTAAAGCCTACAGCTATCTGAGGCATTGCCGCAGGGCTCTATCCAAGGAAGCTCAACTGGCTGGCTTCCTCTCTATATGGCTGTGCCGACTGGTGGTACCCGACATCGCATATGTGGATCGTATTCACCGTAATATCTTGTGGCCTGCAGTGCGTCTGGTATTTGGGGCGAGACTGGGCTTGCTCCCTGCTATGGTATGCCGCATACAAGCTGGCCTGAGGGCGATGACTGAGGCGCTGCTTGCTGATGAAGCTCGGCGTGAAAGCTTTCCCCGGGTGGAATTATCATACCTGTATTTGATGGGATGGTTAATTCTCCATAACCCCCGGGTGATGTCTCCCGGTTCTGGCAGTAGTTTGGGGGGGAGTTTCTTGCTGAATTACAAGAAATTCTCTTGGAATGTGCTCACAGTTTTAGACTGTCGGCGGGTGCTGCATTGCGGTCACAGCTGGAAGCTCCTTTGCAGTGTCCCCCTTGTTCATTGCAACCAATCGGGGACTAGGCTTGAGGACTCAGGTAGAGATAGGACCACTCTTTCTCCTGAAGCCTTCAATTGGTTGGTCTGCATTAGACCTTCCCACCTGCTGTACAGAAGTGAAGATCACTGCTTCTTCGAACCCTACCTGCCTAGTCGATTTGCCAGGCATTTTGGGTATGATCAGTTGCATGTGGGCAACGCCGTCACCAGCTTCAGGTCCAGAGGTGGACTCATCGATGGAGCGAGGGGATGGCGATATTTTATCATGGGCTGCACCGGGGCTATTTTTATTGTGCCCTTCGTCACACCTTCCACGGAGCTGCGCATCCTGCACTCGTATGCCCAGTTCTATGTGGAAACGAACACCTCCCATCGTGATTTTGATATGGGTGGAAGTTTTAGGGTACCCTCTTCCAAACCTGGGGGAAGGGTTGAAGTCCCCTCGATTTCTTCTGACGAGGGTGACGAGTCCGCTACTCCGGATGAGCCTCTCGTATCGGTACCGAGGGGGTAAAATACCTTCGCCTGCAGGGGCGTTGGTAGTCTCTGGGAAACGAAGGGCTTCCGCTCTGAAGGAGGCTTCCCCTCGTAAGAGGATGAAGAGGATGGTTGCTCGTCCTCTCCAGATTCCTGGCATTGAAGCTCCTGGAAGTGAGCCTGCTTCTCCCTATGTCAGGGATAATTCTTTGATTGGGGGTTCCTCGCCTTTTAGAGAGGAACCTTCTGCAGTTTTGGCCGGTGGCGCCGGAGAATCTCAGCTGGAGGCTACTACCGCTGCTACTGCTTCAGGTAGTGGAACGAAGTCGCCTTCGAGGATGGTTATAAGACTCCATATACCTTTGTCCGGATCAGCATTGGGAGAGGCTCCTACCGTGCCCGTCAGCGCTTCTAGCGAGATTCCAGTTGATGAGCCTCAAGTGGATCTTGGCGAAGACCTGGAAGAGTATTTGCCAGTGTCAGTTAGCAGGCCCTTGTCTCCAGGTATGACAGCTTGCCTAACATCACTGTCGCCTTTTCGTGCCTCTTATTTTAGGAACATTAACATCATGTTTGACATTAACTTCCTCTTGTCCTCTTCTCAGGGGACGACCTCTTCGGGGAGGGCAATGCATATGCGTCCTTCGGCTCCGTGTCAGGTCCTGGCGTTGATACGGAGGTGCCTGGTTTTGAAGGGGAAGCATCTTCGGGTGCCAGCTCGCCTGTCGACGAGGCTTCGATACCTCAAGAGGACGACTCTGTCGTTGCGACAATGCCTCCTTCGAGTATGCTGGTTACTTGGTCTGGTGTTGGCACTTCCTCTTTTGTCGCACCCCCTGTCGAGACGAGGACTGTGGCCACGTCGATTGCAGTCACCTCTGGAGCGCGGTTCGACGATATTGCAGCCACTCCCAGCGTGCATTCGGGCCTAGCTGCGCTGACCGAGCAGTATACCAGTATCTTCTACAATACTTTGAAAACGCTAATATCAATGGTGTTGGAGAAGAATCTGAATTTTGAGCGCCTGAAGAGGTCCTCTCAGTTTTCGATAGAGGCGAACAGGGACCTTGGCAATACTGGTTTAGCTGACGCCCTGGCGGAGGTAGTTAATGGTTTGGAGCAACCCGTTAACGAATACTCGCAGCTATCCCAAGGCAACCTCGAAGCTCTGGCCCAGGCTAGACACGACCCCTTGACTGCGCAACTTGTTGAAAAGGTGAAAGACCTGAATAAAATCCTCCAGACAAATCAGCGGGAGATGGATGAAGGAAAAGTCCTCTTGGAGGAGGCTATTGCTCTTCAGACGAAGTACTAGGCTGAGCATGACGGGAATGTAGCGAGGGTCCTTAAACTGGAGACGAAGCTTGCTCAGGCAAGGGAATGGGCTTCTCAGTCGTCAGGAGGTCTTGATGTGGTCAATAGCCGACTGGTCATAGCAAAACAGAACTTGGCGAGGAAGGACGTCGCCCGTGCTAGTTTCCTTCGAGCTAGAGCCGAGCTATCCCTCTTGATAAATGACAAGGCACGGCTGGAGCGGGCCCCCGCTGATATCTTGGATTCCAGAAATGAGAAGATGGCCAGACTGGCGCAGCAGATTCGCGATTTGGCTGCTCCTCCTTCATGATATACTTTTGCTTTTGCTTTTTAATGTACTTTTGCTCTTTTTTGGGGAATAATAAAGAGGCTTTTTATCTGACTTTGTGGACCCGTCATTTCGGAATGTAAATGACGGGTTTGGGTGAGAGTAGTATCAGAGGTAGTATGGATGTGATAGTCTCTCGGTCAACCCTTTTTTAGCAGGGTGTATCTATTCAGAGGTCATATGGACATGATAGAGTACGACCCAACTAGTTTCATTTTGGAAGTAGTTTTGTCAGAATGAGATTTTTGCCTTTATTCCACTTGAGCAGAGGAGTTTAAGCATAGTACCTTTTCAGGAATTTACCATTGATAGGAGCCATTAGTAGGTCTCCATTAGGCTGGGCTAACCTTTAAACGCCGTTTAAGAACGTTGTCTCGATTACGTAGGGGCCTTCCCATTTGGGCTGAAATTTGCCCTTGCTTCTGTGAGTGAGAATTATTGGCCTTCTTACAGCTAAGACTAGCTCGCCAACTTTGAACACTCTTTCCTTTACTTTTTGATTAAAAGCTCTGGAAATGCACGCTTGATACAACGCGATGCTCTGTTGAGCTTGAAGCGTTTCTCGTCTAATCCTTCTAGCTCTTGAAGCCTTAAAAGGTCATTCTTTTCCCGAGTTAACTCATTGGCGACTGCTATCCTGAGTGACGGGATTTGGATTCGATGGGAAGAACTGCTTCGCTCCCGTAGACCAGTGAGAACGGGGTGCAACCTATCGGTGCTCGGACCGTTGTGCGGTATGCCCAGAGACAATCTCTTTTGTTTGAAGAGACGAACTTCTTCAAGAGTTTGATAATGGTTTTGTTGAAGGCTTCTGCCAAACCATTAGCAGCTAGATAATACGCCGTAGAGGCGACATTTTGTATCCGATTTTTATCGCAAAATCGATGAAACGCTTGGCTGATGAACTGAGGCCCATTGTCATGGATTATCCTTCGGGGAATCCCAAAGCGATAAAGCACCGTCGAAGAACAGTTTCCATGCGTTACTTTCCATCGCGGAACTACATTCTGCAACTTTGTCGGGAATGTCCTCGTATAATTTGGAGGCCTCCGGGATCGGATGAGCAGCTAGGAAGTCAGCCAATGCTTGGCCTTTGATGGACTTCTGAGAGACGTATACCATGTCATATGGTGCCAATAACATCGCCCAAGTTGCGAGTCGGGAGTTAAGAACACTTGGCTTGTTCATCAGTACCCGAAGAGGATTGATCTTGGAGATGATGTGAATAGTCTGGCCGGTGACATAGTGTCGCATCTTCTGGATAGCGAACATCAGAGCCAAACATTCTTTTTCTATCGGATTGTACCGGTGCTCAGCTCCGATCATCATTCTACTTAGATAGTGGATAGCCTATTCATGTCCCGCATTGTTCTTCTGCATGAGAAGAGCTCCCAGAGAATGGTCCATCACTCAAACATACAGGAAGAATGGTCTTCCTACGACGGGAGGCACCAGAACTGGCGGACTGGTGAGGTAGCGCTTGATATCCCCGAACGCTTACTGACAGGCTTCGTCCCATATGAAGGATACACCTTTCTTCATGAGGCGAGAAAAAGGCTGGCATCTTCCAGAGAGGTTGGATATGAATCTCTGGATATAGGCCAGACGACCTTGAAATCTCCTGAGTACCCTCAGATTATGGGGTGGTCGTATTTCCAAGATGGCCTTGACTTTATCAGGGTCCACTTGAATGCCTTTGGCGGTAATGACGAATCCCAGAAATTTGCCACTAGATACACCCAGAAAGGACTTTGTAGGATTCATTTTGAGTTGATGTTGGCACATCAGCTCAAATACCATCTTTAAGTCTTGGATGTGATTGACACTGAGGCGGCTTTTGACAGCTATATCGTCTACGTAACATTCTACTGTTTTGCGTAAATGCTTGTGGAATATGTTACTCATAGTCCGTTGGTAAGTAGCTCCGGCGTTCTTCAACCCGAAGGGCATGACCGTATAGCAATATACCCCCAGTGGCATCCGAAAGGCTGTATGCTTCTCGTCTTCAGGATGTATTTTGATTTTATTGTATCCTGAGAATCCGTCCATGAAAGATATACGTTCGAAACGGCAGGTATTGTCGATCATGACGTCTGTGATGGGAAGAGGAAACTCGTCCTTGGGGCAGGCTGCATTCAGATCTCGGTAATCGATGCAGACTCGCACTTCCCCATTCTTCTTCATGACCGGGACAACATTGGCGACCCAGTCGGGATGTTGTTCCTCCCGGATGAAACCGCAGGCTATCAACTTCTTGACTTCAGCTTCAATGGCGTCCATCATATCTGGACGGAATCGGCGTTGGTGTTGCTTTACAGGCTTTGAATCGGGCAATATATTGAGTTTATGAGTAGCCACCTTTGGATCAAGTCCTGGCATATCCTCATAATTCTACGCAAAGACGTCGATGTATTCTATTATCAGTTGAATGACTTCTTCCCTTTCAGTTGGGGAAAGATTGTTACTGATAAATATCGGCTTTGGTGAAAGTTTATCCCCAACATGAACCTGGATAACTTCATCTTTGGTGGGAGGTTCTCTCTGCTCGAAGAAGAATTTCCACTGTGTATCCATTTGCTGAGCCCAAGCGTCATTCTCGAATAGTTCGGACTCTTGTTCATCTGATTCGAAGGGATCCGTCACTACCATATTTACTGGTAATGTTTGCTTGAGAGCACGAGATGAGTTGGAGGGCGACGAGCCGTCATGAAAAGGGGAAAATGTGTCCTCATCTGACTTGGAAGTCGTAAGAGAGGTTGCATACCCTAACCCGAAACGAGTTTGTTGATAGCGGAGATTGCCATGCGGCGGTATTCGTCTACCTTTCCCATAGTTAAGACCTGGGAACTTGTATTTCACCAGCATTGTCATTGAAGTAATCTTCTCATATAGTCGATTCGTTGTGCGTTCGGCCGAAGACTATTGAATGCTGACTGCTGCGGGCAGGCGGAACAATGAAGATAGAGTCCTTATGTGGTCCATATGTCGTGACGACATTGGATGATGATGCTACTTCCCATATGTATGGATGATAGGAATCTATAGCTTCCAAGAATTTTTGCGCTATAGGTTCTATATCGTCATGGGGAGAGAATTCCTGATTTGGAATCTGAACGTCGATATACTAGAAAAGAGGATGTTTGTTATCATCTGGAACTCCGTTCCTGGTTGCATTTACATCAGTCGGCTGCTTGTTGCGCCGAAGGTTGACGACCAAGGGCGGAGGCTTCTGTCTGCTCAGAGGTAATATGGACATGGCAGTTTTTTTTGTGGACTTAACACCCTGGCGTACTTATGACTAGCTACGGGTGTTAAGTGTAGATGGCAACCTACATCAGAAGATAGTGGATAGCCAAAAGTTTATTCAGAGGTAATATGAACATGACAAACTTTTGATCGTGACTCCTTTGGAGATGGAGGTACACGTCTGCTCAGAGGTGATATGGACATGGCAGTTTTTTGTGGACTTAACACTGCTGGCGTACTTATGACCAAGTACGGGTGTTAAGTGTAGATGGCAACCTACATCAGAAGATAGTGGATAGCCGAAAGTTTATTCAGAGGTAATATGAACATGACAAACTTTTAATCGTGACTCCTTTGGAGATGGAGGTACACGTCTGCTCAGAGGTGATATGGACATGGCAGTTTTTTGTGGACTTAACACTGCTGGCGTATTTATGACTAAGTACGGGTGTTAAGTGTAGATGGCAACCTACATCAGAAGATAGTGGATAGCCGAAAGTTTATTCAGAGGTAATATGAACATGACAAACTTTTGATCGTGACTCCTTTGGAGATGGAGGTACACGTCTGCTCAGAGGTGATATGGACATGGCAGTTTTTTGTGGACTTAACACTCTGGTGTACTTATGGCTAAGGACGGATGTTAAGTGTAGGTGACAACCGATATCAGAAGTAATGTGATAGTCGATAGCCGAAAGTTTTATTCAGAGGTAATATGAACATGACAAACTTTTTGTTCGAAAAAGAATTACCGTAGAGTGATTTTTCTTCTGAAGGATCCACTGGGAAAACTTTTGCAGGACTCGTCATCCGGTATTTTTCTGTAGTGATTGCCCCCTTGTTTTATAGATGCAAGGTGATGATCTTGGCATCGATCGACTCCTGTATTCTTCTTTTTAGCACATAACAGGCCCTTATAGGGTGATGAGTATACCGATGGAAGAGACAATAATCTGGGTCATCGACTTTGCCGGCCCTCTCAGGGCATCCGATGTCGGGTAGCTGAAGCTTGCGTTCCTCCCTTAATATATTGAAGATTTCAATTATGTCATATTCTTTGAAGGAGAAAGTCCCTTTTGGTCGTAGGGCTCCTGATGCCCTAGTTTCACGGTCTTCCGGGAAGATTGTCGTTGTTGCATCATCTTCGAATCTTGAGGACATTCTGCCCCTAGCCTCGGATGCTGCCTTGTTTTGTCGAGGTGAGTTACCCCCAGACATGCCGCGGCCTCCGGCTATAGAAACCGATTCGGCAGGAGCCGCCTCTGGTTGTACAGGCTTAGATTTTGGAGTTTTGGGTTTTGTAAGAGATGCAGTATATCCCAACCCGAAATGAGCTTGTTGATGGTGAGAATTACCTCGCAACGGTGTTCGTCTACCTTTTCCATTGTTGAGGCCTTGTTTCAGCTTCAGATCATAACCCATGCTTCGCATAATATTTAATGCTTGCTGGCTATATCGGTGGGTTTGTATCCTGCCAGTTTCAGACTTGCAAGATTCTTCTTGTATGATCGGGGTATCCCGTCTGCGACCGAAGATTATTGGATGCTGATCGTCGCGAGTTGGTGGAATAATAAAGATAGAATCTTCCTGTGGTCCACCTGTTATGACGACATTAGACGTTGACGTATCTTCCCATAAGATCTCCCCGCGTTTGACTGTTAGGGGAACTGAAGTCCGTTTATGACTCTTGCTTTTGCATTTCTGGATTAGATAATCCCGTAGGTCAGGAGAATTTACAGAAGAAGACGAAGAAGACTGCTCGTTCTTTCGGTTCGCCGTGGTAGGTATGCGGACGATGGGGACCATAGTCTTCCTTGTGCCACCCGTATACAAAAGATTGGCCATCTGGGTGGCGGATAATCTCCGAGGAGTGTGTCTTTACATCAATCGAGCCTTCTGTACGCTTAGGAACTTCGCCTGGCGTAATTTAGAGCTTCGCTCTGGTTGGAGTAAGGCTGAGGATGTCCTCAGGCGGCCATCAGTTTCTCGCGTAATTTGGAGGGCGGGTAGATTGTTCCCTTGCTGGCGTGAATGCCGAGAAGTTAAGTAGCTCGTCGCTTGCTTTCCCTTGCGGAGATCACATGTGTCATCTGGTTTTCCGTAGAGGTCAGATGTTGTCTTACGTGCGGAGCGTGCTTTGTACTTCCGATTTGGCGCTGAGATATCATCAGAAGTTTTGTCTATTCCGCTACGGACGGGAGACTGGTTTCTACGCGTAGAGCGTAGTGGATACTTCTGGGTTAGCGCTGAGGCTTTGCCCGAAGTTTTGTCTGTACCGCGCATAGCGGGAGACTGGTTTCTACGCGTAGAGCGCAGTGGATACTTCTGGGTTAGCGCTGAGGCTTTGCCCGAAGTTTTGTCTATACCGCGCGTAGCGGAAGACTGGTTTCTACGCGTAGAGCGCAGTGGATACTTCTGGGTTAGCGCTGAGGCTTTGCCCAAAGTTTTGTCTGTACCGCGCGTAGCGGGAGACTAATTTTTACTTGCAGGGCACGGAGGGAGCAATGCTACAACCTCATTGGTCGGAGAGATCAGAGAGATCGGAGAGATCGAAGAGTCCACAGGAATGGTAGAGGATGTCTTGGGCATCCAGACCTTGTGCAGCTTCCTGTTGCTTTGTATAAAAAGAGAGTGAGAGCTACCCCCCGGGTGAAGCATGTCTTCGTAGGCAGACTGGTCGAACTGGACGACCTGTGTCTTCTTCATGGATCCCACGGATACCGCATCGTGTTGAGCAATCGCTTCCTCATCAGAAGAGAAAGATGTCCCCAGCAGAGTCGCCATCTTCTTTGTGGTATTAAACGAAAGAACGAAATATATATAATACGAGGTTTGCACGAAACCCGCCTTCTTTGGTTTGCAAACAAACTTGTACAATTTGATCCTATACGAGGATGTAGGAGTACAATTTATTTAATCTGGGTAGATGATTGCTATAGGTATCTGATCTGCAGTCGATCACTTTAGCCCTTGGACTACACGATGGTGAAGAAGTGCCGTGGAAGACGGAAAGCAGTTTCGTAGGTGGCGAAAGAGGATGGATGCACGAGGCCAATATCGTCGATCGCTACTCTTCGCCTGAGCTCTGGATGCTTCTCTCTCTCTCTCTCAAAGACTCTCCGATCTCTCCTCAATCTCCAATGTTTCGACCCATGGTTCGATCTTCTTTCAAAGCTTCGACCTTGCTCGATTTTTAAAGTCTCGACCTTGTTCGATTTTTTGACCTGTTCCTCTGTTGATAGAGGTCTCTATTTATAGAGTTTTGGTGACAGTGACCACTCAATCGGTGTGGAAACCGAGTAGTGGAAAGTACAACACCCTTTTATACAACGGTTAAAATAACCAAAGCCTGCGTATAGATGATCTTTTGAATGAGCGTGTAACGCTGGTCCAACTAAGGGACAAAATGCGTATAATCGCTACGAAGATCACGACATAGAAGCCACGTAGGTAGGTATCCATTGTGTAGAAGAGGTTGGCATAGAAGCCAAATGTCTGTCACCATGGCATAGAAGTCAAGTAGGCATAGAAGCCGAGTAGGCGTAGAAGCCTGATGGCATAGAAGCCGAATAAGCACAGAAGGCCGAATGAGCATAGAAGCCGAACGAGCATAGAAGCTGACGAGGCATAGAAGTCGAGCGGACACAGAAGCTGAATGGGCGTAGAAGCCGCCGCGTAACGTGCCAGAGTGGTCGTAGAGGCCGAGCAGTCACAAAAGCTGAATGGGCGTAGAAGCCGAGGTGATATGGACGTCTTTAGCCGAAATTACGGCTCTTGGAGATATAATCAAATCTCTCGCATTAAATACAGATATCCGCCATCATCATTAATTGCAGAGACGTGTTCCGAGGGCCTGCCACCGTTCTGAGCATTAGGTGCAGAGATGTGCCTCGAGCCCTGTACGAAGAGCAGCTTTTGATGTGGCAGTCTGTTTGTCTTCCGCGGAGCGTAAATAGTTTGCGTTTGCCTGTGTAAAACAAGGCAGCATATCCCCTTGTATGCGTAAAGCAGTCTCCACTGAGGGGATGTTAGTAAACGACGGTTCGGTGATATTTAATCAAATCCTCTGCATTAAATGCAGAGATCCGCCATCATACTGTGGGGCGCGTCCCGAGTGGTCTGCCATCTTTCCAGCCGTCGTCTGGGTACCCGTGCAGCACTTTTTGTCAGGAGTCAGGTTCACTGCGTGACTTGACAGGTTCATTTCGGGAAAGATGAAGCGTTCCTCGTACGCTTTAACGCTGCTTTGAAAGTGGATGAGTTTTACGCCATGGAGGCGATAAAGCACCCTGACTACGCTGAAGCGGCCTGGACATACTGCATTTACACGGACGGTCCCATCATATTTTATGCCGTGCTCAGTGGAAAAGCTCCGTTGTACTCTTGATGGCCTTGAGGTCCCCTGCTTACGCTGCCCTGCATCACCATGTTGCGTAGAGCTATCCAGCGTATTTTTCATGCTTCTACATATACAACATGTACTATTGAGTGGTCGCAACAAATCTTACCTAAAATCCAACACTAAGTATATATGTGAAAGCAGTAATATTTATTATGTGATCTTGCTATGTTGCCTTAAGTTCAGTTTAACAATTCGTGATATAAGAACATAAGAAAACATAATGATTATCATAATTTGGTGATTCTTACCCACAGTCTGTCATCCATCCCTGTAATTGAGTAATAACTTACTCAGCCTGTCTAAGACATTGTTAGCTATGACATATGTCTACATGAAGGTCATTGACTTAGCGTCATCCTGGACTTAGAGTTTGTTAAGCGGGCCCCCTCCTCGAATGGTAGCGATCCCACTTGGAGGTTTCCAAATCACTGTGCTACCTTGCACATACTTTGATCCCCCTAGGTCAAACGGATCCGTGGCCACAGATTACCGTTGCACAAGTTGTCCATGACCATGCATATGCTATACTTTACTAATAAAAGAAACACAATATGCACGTATAGAAACTTGATATTTATCTAACAGTTCTCGTTTCTTGTTTGAGCCGCATCTCACCATACTTATCGTCCATATCAGGACTTGTTATAATCTACCCTTAAAATATGATTATTTAGCTTGTATTATCTTTTTGGGTTCTTGTTAGGTATCAATGATAGTTTTGGTAGGCATGATGACTAAAGGATTCATCGAATGATCGAAGTCACTCACTAGTTGGTGAATTACTGAGAATAGAGAGACTTCAGGTGCAGTTCACTGGCAATAATAATCATTCATCGAAAGCAATCAAAAAAATTTAAACACAAAACCAACAACTAAAACACATTAAAAACCAACAACGTATGGTTCTTGAGGCTTAGACCCTTATATAGAGTTCACTTCCCAAGACACCATGCACTGCATCTTGGGAGCAACTTCTAAGGATTCCATCCTATAACGAGGAATAGTGCATCATTTTTTTGTCCCGATCAATCAATACCGACAAGGTTTTTCCATTCTCTGATTCTGACTTGACTATTCTAGCCGCTAGCACAGATCGCGCTCAGCAAAGGTATTCGGGGTACTACAGGCTTGTATGTCATCACGTCTAGTAAGGACGGTAGCTCTGGAGAACCGGGTGTGGGAAGCCCTAGCGAGGATTGCTTCAGCCTTCACCCATTCCAGAATGGAAGTGGGAGCATATGACGATGGATTTTGTATCGGGACTTCCATGTTCTTCAGGAGGTAAAGGCGCAATTTGGGTCATCGTAGACAGGTTGACCAAATCAGCCCACTTTTTACCATTTAAAGTGGGTACAGTTATGGAGAAGCTCACGGAGATGTATGTGCGTCAAATAGTCAGATTGTATGGAGTTCCTGTGAGCATAGTTTTGGATCGGGATAGTCGCTTCACGTCCCATTTCTGGAGGAGTTTGCAGGCTAGCTTGGGCACCCAACTCAAGTTTAGTATCGCATATCACCCCTTAGAAAGACGGGAAGTCAGAGAGGACTATCCAAACTCTCGCGGATATGCTACGCACTTGTGTTTTAGATTTTGGAGGCTCTTGGGAGGATCATCTTCACTTAGTAAAATATTTTTACAACAACAGCTATCAGGCTAGTAAAATATTTTTATCTGTCGTATATGCTCTATTATGTATTTGAAACTGCTTTCAGAGTTATGTACTTTTGCTCCAATCCTGACTGGATATATTTTTAGATAATTTACTCGTAGACCAGTGTCCCATGTACAACGGACCACAGGACGGTATACCATTAGAGGATACTCCTTTAGAGTAGGAGAACTTAGTACCAGAACCTGAGGAGGCTTAGATTATTTGTTTCGACTTGTATTGGACTTTTATTGAGGTTATTGTCATGTATATATTTTTTAGCCTTGTTGATATATTATGATTATTTCTTTCGTTATTCTATCTCGTGCTTTATCTTCCTTACTTTGCATTGTGATTGAGTATAGTTTATATTTATCAGTTACCATATTGTTCCTCCGTTTGGAGTTGAGATGACTAGCAGGTACCATGTATATATTTGTGAGATATTAGATTATGGATGACCCAGACAACGTTCTACCGCCGATGCTGCAGCGTAGGCTGGGCGTTGATCACTTCTCGTGCCCTCATTCCGGGTGTGGGTCATGATACTGATATATTGAGATCTACTACTGGCCTCCTTCAGACCAATTATCTCGAGGACTTGTCTCATTTGGAATATCCCAGTTTAATAGAAGTTTGGCAAAAATCAGACAACTACTGATAGCTGGACAAGGCAAAAGGATGATGATGTCCTTGATGAGCAGTGAGCCCTTCACCTCATTCAAAGATGAGCAGTATAAGAAACCTGCCTTCTTATTTGGAGATGCCATCAGCAGATCATCTTAGACGAAGCCCAAAAAAAAGAAATGGGTCTTCCATGCTAGTGATAGAGTGATGTACCTCTCTGATATGGCATGAGATTATCCTCTATTAGCATTCTACCATGCCACATCCTAGTGGAAAATGGAGTGGGATTTGACTCGGATCCATGGGGCTAAGCCCAAAAAATCTGTCATAAACATGATGGTCAGGGAAAGAGCCTCTTTTACAGTACCCCAAACGGACATGTTGTTCCCATGCGTGGACTGCATCCCGGGTCTGTGCCTAGTGAGGACTCATCACTCATTCAACCCTACCATTCACCAATTTTTGTCAATCTTTATACTGAAGTTGGAAGAATATATCCCTCAAAGAATCCCAGACTTAATAGGTGGGTCACTTATAACAATGTTCGCTGGAACCGGCTCACTATACGGATACTAAAGAAGTACGCATAAGAGCTTGCAAAGATAGGGCTTTACAATGCCGTTCTAGCAACTGGCTACGACATTGCCCCAAATCATAACATGTTCCTCGCTCTAGTAGAGCGATACAATGCCCATACCGGGACTTTCTCCACCACGCATAGCGAATTGGGGCTCGCTTTGCACGAGATGCATGTGGTATCGGATTTTTTGGTAGGTGAAGTACCATACGAAGAATATGTTCCTACCAATAAAGAACTCCAAGATCTGGCAAAGAAAGAACCTCGCCTCGTCGAGGTGTATCAGGAGTTGATGTGCCATTATTGGCCTGCAACCACTATTACAATACAGACTCTGACACAGTCTATATCACCAAGTTATTTGTATATCTTTTCATGAATTGTACCAAGGATGAGAAATCTACTAAGATTCGACCCATCCGACCATTAAACACTAATTTGGTTGAAGAGCTCACGAGGGAGCATAAATCGACTAACAAGCATCAAGATGATCCTGTGGGGAGTTTCCAAGCCGAGACGTATACTTATAGTTATCTCAGACATACTTGTAAGAAGATTTCACATGAGGCTCTATTATCCGGCTTCCTCTACTTGTGGCTACGATGATAGATAGTCCTCAGGAGTAGTTCAGTAAATTGATTCCATCACTACGTACTGTTCCCAGTAGTATGCCTAGTCTTCCAGCACAAGTTAGCTCTTTTACCGGCCATGGTATTCCGTTTGAATGCTGGCCTCCGGACATTCACTAACAATTTGATTAAGAAACCTATGGGTCACTCTGATTTACCCAAGATGGCGATGCCGCTCACTTATATAATGGGGTAGATGCTGCTGCATAACAATCACCTTATGGCTCCTAGCTTAGAGACTGGCGAGGAAACTAAGCCCGTGTTCCTTTGCAAGTACATAAATTCGATCTGGGCAGATAATACTCCTTTCCAAACCAGAAGATCACTGAACTTGGGAGTGGGACGGTCTTTTTACTGCATTTTCTCGGAGGTTGCACCTGAGCATCGGGGCAGGAGCTTCTGTGACCGGGGTAATGACATTTCTGACTTACCAGCCAAAATCTTCTTTTGGTTGCTTAGTATCTGACCTTCACATCTAATCTATAGGAACGAAAATAACTGCTTTATCGAGCCATATCTGCCCAGTCATTTTATAAGACAATTTGACTATGATCAATTTTATGTCGGGAACGCCAACACCTGTTTCTAGTCCTCAGGGGATTGATTGATGGAGCTTGAGAATGGCGATATTTTAGTATGGGTTGCACCGATGCCAAATTTACTTTGTCCTCCAGCAAAGCTCCATTATGCATCATGCATTTTTATGCCAACTTCTTCTCCTTGATCAATAAATTCTATCAAGACTTCGACTTGAGAGGTAGCTTCAGACTCACAGAAGAGACTACTGCCGGGGCTGAGGCAGAAGAAGTCGACTCACTAGTAAAAGAGGAGGACAACGTTCCCATGGATGAGCTATTAGAACCTTTCATGGACGAGCCAGAGGAATTGCTTGTTCTTGCTCTGCATATTTCCCTACGATCTAGGAAGCACAAGATTACGCCTCCTAAGGAACGTTAGCCCACTAAGAAGAAGACCATAACTAAGAAGCGGCAACCAAGTCCATTGACTCCTCCGAGAAGGAGTTTATTCGCTGCCCCTACCAGCTCACCTGGCCAAGCTGGACCATCAACTGATACACAGTTGTGCAGAGGATCATGACATCTCTTCCCCTACCCACCGCTGCCGTGGGAGCCAGTACAACAGTTCCTACCTCAGTTGCTATAGTGGGTAGCATGTCGACTTCCAAAACGCTTAAAGTAGATCTTATTCGCGATGCTGCTGCCAAAATGCTTATGCCAATTACTTACATTGCCCCTGAATCATCAGGCATTGTAAATCATATTATAGTTACCAAGGATAGCCACACTACTCTGGCCTACTTTGATAGGGAGAACACTAAAGTAGAAATAATTCCTTCCCCCACTACCAGTACTCCCCAAAGGAAAGGATCGCCAAGCCAACTGCAACCTCAGGCTGATGCGGCTGTGGCGAGTTTGAAGGTGCAATCCCTATCATTACCTGCATCGGTGTAGGGGCACAAGTACGTGGGTACGTCCAGCCTACGACGCAGCATCGGCAGTAGAACGTTGTTTTGGGTAAACTATTTATGTAGCAATCAAGATATAATAGTGCCACCAATGTAATATGAATACTCAATCACAGATCTATAAGATGGAACAATCGCACGAATATGATAAAAGAACTGAAGAGTCAAAATACAGCTCAGAAGACAAATAATATCCAATGAGTCATCTAAAAGAATACTAATAACAATGCTGGAAACAAATCTAGTACAAAAGATCTATCTACTGAGCTACGAGTCCTGGGTCATCTGTCTCAATCGGGATAAGACCCTCCTTAGCCAAAGTCTCTAGCTCTAAGCCAACTACGTCTGAGGTCTATAGTGAATGGGGTACCACTCCTCAGTGTCATCTAAGAAAAATATATCCAGTCAGAAAAAAAGTAAAGTACATCTCTAACAGCAGTTCCAATAAATGATATAAACTATATAATAGTAAATAGAGCGAATATACAAGATGCAATAAACAGGTACAAGAGATATGCAATATAGGAATACTAAAAATAAATACAAGAATAAGCATCATAGGAATGCACAAGAAATACTACTACTAAGTGAGTGAGTACCAGCTTCAACATGTGATCGGCTTGGGAACTTGCACAAGGATTATGGCCTGGTTAATCATACGTACGGTGCATGATTAACACTATTCAAGGAACAAGACATGCACAAGGAGGGTATGATCACATATCTACACTAAATACTCTCCGCCCCCGACTGGTATAGTGGATCCAGCCATGGTACATTATGACACGAGATTCTCTGGGTAGGTAGCAAGTCTCCCCAAGAATCAATGTCTGTACATGTATAAGAAGAACAAGGAACAAGGCTTGCACAAGGTACACCATAAATACCAAGGAATAATATCTCATAACGAGATCCAGATATATCAATTCATGTAACCATCGTGTCAAGAAATCAAGGATATCTACACTTGATAGAAGAGACATAGAGGATATCATAAATGAGAAACTATCAGAGAATGTACTTGCCTAAAATTCGGTAAACAGTATCAAAGATGTCCGGTACGGTGCCTCGGAGACCTAAATATAGAATATTATATCAATACAAGATTCTGGTATAAAAATAAGTTAAACTAGTCAAATTCTAGGTCATAAAGCCATTTCTAAGTCAAAACAGTCAAACTAGGTCAACTCTAGGTCAAACTAGTCAAACTTGGTCAAACTAGCTATTTCTAGGTTGTATTTGTCCATCTCTAGGATATTGGGTCCATACTCTATGTAACTAGGCCATACGAGCTATACTAACAAAATACTGTATCATAAGATACGTAAGTTATTAGATATGAAAATACTATAATATATATATATATATATATATATATATATATATATATATATATATATATATATATATATATATATATATATATATATATATACAAGACAAAATATATAGCACTCCTAGTTAAACTAATGCAAAGTGGATACCTTGGCTTTGAACCAAATGTGGTATCATACCACCTCCACACCCATCTTGAGACACAAATCCAATACCTTGAGCATAAACCAATACCTTGATATTACCTTGATATTACCTTGGTATCACAAGGTAATTCAATATCTAACATATAACTAACTACCCATACTTCTCACTATACACTAATATACATTTAAACTTATAACACTACTATACTAAACTAACATACTCCATGATATTTAATACCCGTACCCAAGATACCTCAACTCTCATAACCTTGGTGTAACCTAAGATAATCTAGAAATAAATACTAACTAATATTAACTAGTGCTTATATATATATATATATATATATATATATATATATATATATATATATATATATATATATATATATATATATACTTAACTTACTAACTATCAATATAAACTAACTAGCTAATTAACTAGCTTATCTATAAGCACTCTCTACTGCTGCTTGCTGCAGCTTATCGCTGCTTCTGCTGCTGCTTCTCCCATGACCACACTAGTGATGCACATACACTCTCTTATTCTCCCATGACCACCAACACATCACAAAGAAATATATATCATACATATACATATAAACACATACACACACACACACACACACATATATATATATGTACATCGTATAACAATTATAATTACAATATTCTAATAACTATAACTAAGGTAAATTGAATTGAAATTCAATAAAACAAACACGTGGAGTGCACCGCACCCGTATCACACTAGATCTATGATACGCTTGCGATACGGGTCCACCATACCACCAAACTTATCCTGAATAACAGGAGCAAGTCTAGAATCATAATTATGAACAATACGAAGAGTTAGCTACTCAACTACGTGCCCGTGTCAAAATGTGACATGCTCAAACCAGCCGTGTCGGAGAAAAATCCCCAAATCAACCCGTATCTCCAAATTATCGGAATACTGCCTACGTATGCAATTGTGGATACGACACTAGTCACACAACCAAATACATGTCAATTTGGTCTAATTGACCTATTGACAGACACATGATGTGCCAATCTCGGAATTCCCCCAAAATTGACATAAAACACCATATAACTTTCTCCACAGGCCTCATATGAACCTAATTCCAATTCTTATGGGTAGCCTTAGTATATGGGAGGGTTCCTAATGATTAAATTACAGATTTATAGTCTAATTAGATAAACAAAGCTAAATTTTACCTATTGGGAGATGAATTCCCAATAAAATCCTAATTTAAGTGTTAAAAGCCTTCAACTTGTAGATCCTTGCTCCTCCTTGTAGATCCTTGCTTCCTTCTTATTCTAATGGCCTCAAATAATGATTAGGAAAGGAATTGGAAAAAAAATGGGTTGAATTTGATGTAGGAATGAAGAAATTTGGAAGAAAAAAATTCTAGATCTAGATTTGAAATAAAAAAATTGAAGAGAGAGCTCCCTCCATTTCCTACTAGACCGGCCACTACCCCCTCCTCCAAGCTATTATAAAATGTCCACAATTCTCCTTGGGGCTTGTCATAAAGAAATTAATTAAGGAGGAAAGATTCTAGTCTAATTGGTTTAACTAATTAATCCTCCTCCTAATGATTGGGCTTATTATTGGGCTCAATTCTAACTAGAATTAAATATTGGTCTATAGATCTAATCTAAACTACTTAGGTCCACTAACATAAGTCCAAAATCAAATACTAACATCTAATAATAAATAAATAACATAATAAATAAATTTATAACATGCATAATAATTAATTAATTATGAAATGACCAAAATATCCTTTCCTAGAAAATGTGGTAGTGACAAGTCTACCCCCCTTAAAATAATTTTGTCCTCAAAATTCAAAGACGAAACTACCCCTAAAAAATAAAATAGAATAGAATCAGGAATGAACATACCTCAAGGCACAAACAAATATGGGTAACGCTCTCGTTATCATCCTCCCTCTCCCAAGTAGACTCACCCGGAGAGTGATGCCTCCATGCGACGCATACCAAGAAAATGGTTTGGTTCCTCAGTACCTTCTCTCTCCGATCCAGAATCTCAACTGGATGCTCTGGATAGCTAAAAGTAGGGCCCACCTCTATCTCCGAGTGATCCAACACGTGACTAGGATCCGCCATCAAGGCACAAACAAATACTTGGTAGACACAATTTATAATTCTACCAAATGAAGCCTAGAAAACATTATTCCAACCTACAAAACCTAGATCTATTGGATTTGAGTCCTCTAACACCTAATTCTACCATTAGAAGGTTATTTCCACCTATGGAAGGGTTCATATTGGTTCTATTTGGGTTCCTACCATAGAAATTAGGGAAAATAAAAGAATTACCAATTGGGAGTTGGATCACAATGAACCTCCATGTATTTGGTGAAGAATGGAGGAAGAAGTGCTATAAATCCTCCTTGATAGTGCTTCTCCTTGGTACTCCCAAGCCCTAACTCTCCATGGAAGAAGTTTGGTAAAGTACTAATGGTTGGAAAGGGAAACTAGGGTTTGGTGCTCATGAAGAGGTGGAGAAGATAAAGTGGGGAAGAAGAAAGAGTAGAGAGAAATAAAATGAAGAAGGCTTGGGGAAGGGGTTGGTCATTTGTAGGGATGGGTTTTAGTTATTCACAAGTTTGTCATTCTCTACTTAATTGAATTAAATGGAAATGAATCAAATTTGTTAGGATGGCCTCTAACTAATCTAGAGAGAATATTCTATTCATAACAACTAAGTAATAATTAATTCAAGACTAACCATTAATTAATATAATTATATAATTATAAATTATTAGTAAAATTATCAAAATACCCCTAGTCACAATTTTAGGTAGGTACAATTCTACCCTCCTTAGAAAGATTTTGTCCTCAAAATTTAAAGTAGACACCATACAAGAATGAGATAGATAGTTGAGAGATTAGTTACCTCTCAGGGTAAACATAATCTAAAAAAATCCCTCATAACATGCAAAATATAAAGAAGACAAGAAAGATGGGAGGTAACTAGAGAATACAGTCAACTATAATAGTTCAGAAATATTCCTATACACCCTCCAAAATATAAACAAGAAGACTATAACCATCCCTGTCTTAGGTTCTAGGAGAATGATCAAGAAGTACTTAAATAGATAGTCTCCTTTGGGGTGTGATAATTTCCTATGTTTAGAGTCACTCCAGGCCTATATCTGATACCTACAGCAAGTATTCACTAAGCACAATACTTATTATAATGGGTTACTAACTCTAGTATCAGTGATACATTATATCTCTAGGACATGAGCACACTTAATCCACTGGCACATACTACTTAGGATACTATGCTAATACTCTAGGATACTTTCTTACTGGTATTGGAAAAATACTCTATAACACTTAGTTTTTTTTATACATCCCTGTGGAAAACAAGAACACATTCACTAGTATGTTAATACTTATTCTAGCTCACACTCGTGTATCTTATTTTATACACACTCATCACAGTAGGATACTATCTATATGATACTTATCCATATACTTGAAACTATATACACAAGACACTAACTCATACACATGACACTCAAGTGATACCCTCATACCAAGACAACCAAGTATCTCGTCTATATCTAACACACTAGCCATTAAGATACTCGTATCCTAAATATCTATGATACTTAAGGTATCCCATATATAGACACAAAATACTGTAAACCCCCTCACCCAAATTTAGGTAATATATAGATTAGTGTGGTATTATAATTTATTTGAGATAATTAGGGTTAGGAGATGGAGTTATTTTATATACTTTCAATGGTGATATCTTTGGTACACCTTACCGTTGCATCGATAATTAGAATACTACACTAGCCTTTGCCACTCAACAAATTTCATATCCTTGACTTAAACGAGTCAATCTTTAATCTTGACCTTTGTATCACTCATAAATACACTCTCTTGTACTTTATTTTAATCATACGATATTCGTGTATAATTTCTAACTTGAACCTAAGCTTTCCATCTATGTCCGTTACAATCGAAATTGGAGACACAACTTCAACCCATTCCTTGTAACCAATTATACGACCATGATCTTCTCTAAGTCTAATAAATCCATGACACTTGTGTCCCACCCAAATAAACTTCTACATGCTTCCAATATATTGACAATCACTTATGGCATAATTCATAGTCTTATTGAGCAACCAATTTGACTTAGCCCAAACCTAGTCAAAACTTAAACCAAACATTCCCACACCCTCATATGGTTCATGCCAAACACCAAATACCATTTTACTCTCTATAAAATATCAAACTCTAAGGTTCACCACTCAAAACCTTACATCTAAACTTTTAGAAAATAATTTCAGCTTTGCACCTTTTGGGGATGGACCCAACTTTATACCTCACCACTTAAAACCTAATGGATTGACTCAAGTATGGTATCTCATATTCCTTCACCCATAACCCCCTACCTCTTTACTTTCTCACACATGCATAACCCCCTATCCTTCATGACAATTCAAAACACCCTTCACCTCCCCCCTTAGTAAACGGCCACCCCACTTCACTTATTACCTTAAACCACCTAAAGAACACTTCTTCCTAACTCTTTTCCTCACATTTTCTCTTCACAAATTATCTCCAAATTTCTTCTCCATCTCCCTCCACACCTCCATCTATCCAGCCCTACCCAGGCTAAATCTGAATTCAGCAACACCCCCACTAATCCAGCCATATCTCCCTCTATAGTAAGTATCTTTGTCTCAAATTTTGTATTCTACTTCCTCTCCCTGTTCTCACACTTTCTTTTCACAAACCTTCCATGAAAAATTACTCTAGGTTTCTCAAAATAGCCCCGCCATCAGAGGTGTCCAGGCTGAATCTGAATTCAGCATAACCACTTCTCAGGCCACTCCACCACCTCCACCGCCTCCAACCCACCACCACAACACCCAAATGTCCTCCCCTACCATCCTACCATATTTTATAGTCACAACAACCCCTAGAATAAACTACACAAGCACCACAAGGAGCTACAAGGAGGAGAAGTCAAATATGAAATTATTTCAAAGAAGCTGCGATTCGAGGCACTTTTAACTCATTTTTCCAAAGAGGTTAGTGATCAAAACTCTTCTATTTGATATTCCTTATATGTTCTAAACAATAATTTTTAGGTTCTATAAATATTTTATCAACTTGTTATATATACTTTGCATGCTACACTAGGAAACCCAATACCAACCTAGTTTTTACCCGTAGTGAGCACCAACTTATAATTCTTAATATACTTATAAAATAATTTAAAATAAATTATTTTATTCTAATTTAAACTTAATTTTACATATTTTTTGATCTTATAAATTATTTTTTTTAGAATTAAAATTGGTAGAAAATTATAAGGGTAATAGTGTTGAGGAGCTGTAAACACTAGATTGGTGTAACTAGTTTGTATTTTTATCATTAGAAGGTTTAATTTCCATTGTTAAGAAAGTAATTATATATTATATTTTGGTTAATTTTATAATTTTAAATTAAGTTTTTGAGGGTGTTGTGCATAAGAATTAATGAAGAGTTTGCATTGAAAAGATGTGCTAAACACTAGTCAATACTAACTAGTTTAATTTTATTATTTGTAATACATTAAATAGTATGTTAAATAGAGGAAAATATAGATTTTTACTTATATTTCGAAAACTTATAATTATGTATTTGGATTTGGAATATTTGTATATTTTGGAAACAAATTTGGTTTATAAATGTATAGCTACTAGTACTAAACAACTAGTATGTTTTGTATGTGCAAATATTTATTTTTATATGTCAAATAAGTGATAAATAGAATTTTAAAAAATATTTCCAGAATATATAAATTGTATTTTTAGTTATGCTTGCTAATCAAGAATAAGAAATTATTCATAAATAGGTCTAGACCTTAACTAGTTTTTTGTTGGTGATTTATTGTGATGTAGAATGCATAATTTCAAGAGAAATTATACTATTTTGTTAGTAATATAGTAATAATTCCAGAATAATTATTTATTAATTAAGTGATTTTTGTTAAGGTGACTCGAGTTTTAATCTTGAAAACTTGTTATACAACTAGTTGGGTGCATAGCCTAGTTTTGGGTTATATGAATTATTTGATTTGAACACCTTGATTTGTATTATTAAACCAACCTAGATAATATCCTTAGAGTTGATGTAATGAACTTAAGATTATTATGAATACCAATTAGTAATCTAAGTATTAGAAGTTAACTCTTACTAGATAGATGACGATAGATAGTATGCAACTTAGCAACATAAGAACATTAGTTAGAACGTTGTGATGGTTGTGACATTATACTTGTTAGAGTACATAAACTAATTTAAATATCATACTTTAGGCTTCCTTGATCGTTCTGACAAGGAGACATGATCAAGATCTTTACATTTCAGCTTGAGTTCTAGGCAAGATACCTTGCCACCTTGTTTTACTGTACAAATTAAATAGTTTGCATTATATGATTATGCTCTAGATAATATAGTATAAGTATGAGTGTCTAAGTATGACTCGGGTGTAGTCAACGAATGCATCGATTAGTAGATAATGCATAAACCTAGACATAGTGATATTACCAAAGTGTTGGGAGGTATTCTGATATTTTTCCAGGACCCTGACACATCTTACGGCATATTCATGTTTGATGCGTGTTATCGTATCCGACTGGCTATCGGTGCGTTCGATACATATGTCGGTACCGTGCATAATTTTGGCATTAGAATAGTTGACTGGCATGGTAGTTACGTGATGTTCACGTTGTGTATACGGCTTGGTCATATGCATTGGACGGGGAGGACAACTCGTAGGCGTATAGGACACACAACATCGATAGCTGTAGTGTCTATGGATCTACAAAGATTAATGACTACCCTTTAGCAGATGCCGCTTTCGACGGTAAGTTAGGCTTGTTTATATATATCTATATATATATATATATATATATATATATATATAGCCTACCAGCGTTCTTCGGAGCGTTGGTGTTTCTTTAGCAGAAGTCGCGTTCGACGGGACGTTATGACAGTTATCTATGCCTACACCCACCCATACGTACCAAAGTTGTCCTCAAATTATATTCACATAGATGGTTAGGTTACCCTTATTTATTTTGTACAGTATTTATATTTCTGCATGTACCATTTGTATCTTGTTACGTCCCACTGAGGACCTGGTCTCCTACCAGGTTAGCTGAGTTGGACACAAAGATCTTTTGCTGGATGGTCGATGAGTGCTCATTTTCTTACAGGTATTATCTTTTTGTGTATATGTATATGCTTCATTTCTGTCATTTGTATCTGTTTAGTTTTTGTAGACTCATACTATTTACTTCGAGTCTATTCAAAAAGTATGATTATTAGGCTGTAGACTAGTAGTCATATTTACCTTTTTTTATACCTGTCATATGTATTAAGATGTTGATAGTTGATAGTTGATAGATTTAGATAATTAGCTTGATCACTTGACCATGGACATCGTAAGTGCACTTCATCGGGTCTATTAAATTGGAAAATCCTACGGAGTTGTACCAGCTGGCCATTGCTACGTGTCTGGTCCCATATATTTTGGGACCGGGGCTTGACAAATACTCCTCTTCTCTTGGTATCTTGATACTAACATACCTGACACTTTGATATCACTTTGGTACTATTCTACTTATCATACAGTTCACTGGTAAACTTAACTAATATTATCACATACAAGATACTCACTGATATTAAATAATTACACTACACATATCACATAATGCTCATCCTAATCTTGATATACCTTGGATGCTTGCACACTCTAGACACTCTTAGTATACAGACACTACCTCATAACTATACTTGACACATGTACTTAATACTCTAGGATACTCACTTGTATCTTGTTATCAATATAAACATATATAAATACTTCCTACCTAAGGGTTCTGACTCAGGAATTAAGTAAAGGTGAAGCTCTATAGGGAACTGAACTAAAAGAAACTAAGGGCATCTCTATCCTCAACTTAGCACGGTGATGGAACATAATTCAATAATAACAAGATTCGAATGATAGAGATGGTATATTAATAATCAATTTAAGATAAAATCTTATAATCGCATATGCCTATCTGAAATCATGTTATCCAGAATTTTTGTCATACCAGTAAGCATAATTGTGATAAACTATAGTTTCCATAACTAAGGTATGTACCTCTATAATCATGTTATCTAGAATTTCTGCCGCGCCAACTAGTATGGTTGTGAGAAACTCTAAATTCTCTTACTAATATATGTACATCCAAAATTAGGTCTCTACGTTCTCGCCACACCAGCTAGTATGGTTGCGATAAATGCTAGACTCCATAACTAAGGCATATGGTTACCTTACTCACTATTCTCATCCAAATAAGTCATCAGAATGTACCTCAACATAGTCCATAAAATTTATTTCGATACAAGGATTAATTTTAACAACGAACATGTATAAAGGTGAGGGTGTACGAAAATAAATAGAAATAGATTTAAAATAGGGTTTATAGTAAGATTCTCAAGGGTCATCCCAGGAATCTTTTAGGAAATCCTAATTTATGATTGAGTATCCTCTTTTATCCTAATATCCTATTGCAGGCTCACAGTAGTATTGCTAAACCAAAGTACTACCACAACATTATACTAGTTGCAAAGACGAGACCTGCATGGGCCACCATAAAAATGTGTCACTACCCGTACCCGTATATTTGGGCACGAGTACTTAGATACGTCCAGCCTACGCCGCAACATCGACGGTAGAACGTTGTCTAGGCCTCAAACATACACAATCTTTTAGGATCATAACCGCTCACTGTCGGTTATTGAGGAAGTGCACACTATGTTGAAAGACATGTGTACTCTTGAGGAAGTAATATGCTGGCGTATGTTGATGAGAATTATATTATCGAAGCAGCAACACTGGCGTACTCTGACTGAAGTAACAATATTGGCATATTTTGGAGCAACAACAAACACTAGTGTACTCTGGAGCATTTCAGTTAGAATGACACATAAGCATACTTTTGTAGGATTTTTGTGAAGAACACCACAAGTTGGCGTATGTTTAAGAAGAAACTGCATTGGCGTATTTTGCTAAAAAAAAGTAGCTCACTGGCATACTTTTGTTGGAAGAATACGCTGGCCATAAAATAACAACCTGGGTCTCCGTGCCAAGCAATCCATGCTTATATCTGATACCAACACCAAGTATTCACTGAGCAATCCATGCTTATAATGGATTACTAATTCTAGTATCAGTGATATATTATAGATCTAGGACATGAGCACACTTAATCCACTGGCACACACTACTTAGGATACTATGCTAATACTCTAGGATACTTTCTTACTGATACTGGAAAAATACTCTACAATACTTAGATTTTCTTATACATCACTGTGACAAACAAGAATACATTCACTAGCATGTCAATACTTATTCTAGCTCACACTCATTTAGCTCACACTCATTTATCTTATTTATACACAGTCATCACTTTAGGATACTATCTATAGGATACTTATCCAAATACTTGACACTATATACACAAGACACTAACTCATACACATGACACTAAAGTGATAACCTCATACCAAGACAACCAAGTATCTCGTCTATATTTAATACACTTACCATTAAGATACTCGTATCCTTAATATCTATGATACTTAAGGTATCCCATATATAGACACAAAATACTGCTCTTCTCTTGGTATCTTTATACTAACACACCTGACACTATGATATCATACTGGTACTATTGTACTTATCTTACAGTTCCCTGGTATAATATTATCATGCACAAGATATCTACTGATACTAAACAGTTATACTACATATATAAAATAATGCTCATCCTAATCTTGATACACCCTGGACGCTTCCACACTCTAGACACTCTTAGTACACAAACACTACCTGATTACTATACTTGACACATGTACTTAATACTCTATGATACTCACTTGTATCTTAGTATCAATAAAAACATATATAAATACTTTCTACCTAACGGTTATGACTTAGGAACTAAGTAAAGGTGAAGCTCTATAGGGAACTGAACTAAAAGAAACTAAGGGTATCTCTATCCTCAACTTAGCACGGTGATGGAACATAATTCAATAATAATAATATTTGAATGATAGATATGATATGTTAATAATCAATTTAAGGTAAAATCTTATAATCGCATATGCCTATCTGAAATCATGTTATCCAGAATTTTTGCCACGCTAGTAAGCATAGGTGTGATAAACTATAGATTCCATAACTAAGGTATGTATCTCTATAATCATGTTATCTATAATTCCTGCCACGCCAACTAGTATGGCTTTGAGAAACTCTAAATTCCATTACTAATATATGTACATCCAAAATTAGGTCTCTACGTTCTCGTCACACCAGCTAGTATGGTTACGATAAATGCTAGACTCTATACCTACGATAGACTGTTATCCTACTCACTGTTCTCATCCAAATACGTTATCAGAATGTACCTCAACCTAGTCCATCTAATTTATCTCGATACAAGGATTAATTTCAACAACGAACATGTATAAAGATGAGGGTGTACGGAAACAAATAGAAATAGATTCAAAATAGGATTTATAGTAAGATTCTTAAGGGTCATCCCAGAAATCTTTCAAAAATCCTAATTTGTGATTGAGTATCCACTCTCATCCTAATATCCTATTGTAGTCTCACAGTAGTACGGCTAAACCAAAGTACTACCATGATATTGTACTAGTTGCGAAGACGAGACCTGCAAGTGCCACCATAAAAATATGTCACGACTCGTACCCGGATATTCGGGTACAAGTACGTAGATACGTCCAGCCTATGCTTTAGAATCGGCGGTAGAACGCTATCTAGGCCTCAAACATACACAATCTTCTTGGGATCATAATCGCTCACTGTCGGTTATTGAGGAAGTGCATACTATGTTGAAAGACATGTGTACTCTTGATGAAGTAACATGCTGGCGTATGTTGATGAGAATTATATTATTGAAGCAGCAACGCTGGCATACTCTGACCAAAGTAACAATATTAGCGTATTTTGGAGCAACAACAAACATTGGCGTACTCTGGAGAATTTCAGTTAGAATGACACACTGGCATACTTTTTTAGGCTTTTTGTGAAGAACACCACAAGTTGGCGTATGTTGGAGAAGAAACTGCATTAGAATATTTTGATAAAAAAAGTAGCTCACTGCGTACTGGCGTACTTTTGTTGGAAGAATATACTTGCGACAAAACAACAACCTTGGTCTCCGTGCCAAGCAATCCTCTGCACTAATAAATTTGATTTCCTCGACTGTTGTGCCAGTCTTATCCACTGTCAATCTGGCCCCACTGTACGAAGCGATGACAAGAAAGTATGCTTGCCTGTATGGACTGGTGACAAAGTACGCCACTGAGAAAAAAGTGTGCCTCTACTCTTTTTAAGTCAGTTGTATGGCCTTTTCACGCGGATTGTTCTATGCTTCTACAACTGTCTTTAAAATAATGTATAAACTAGTCCAAAATCCTATGTTGGCAGTCCTTTTTCTCCTATAATATTTGTTGTTTTAAAAATCTATTTAAACAGAGTTGTAGCCTACATGAACAGCTTCACAACGACCTAAAAGTTTGATTTTTTCTTTCATTATTTTTTGTTTAAATCAGGGTTGAAAACCCGAAAAAATTGTTTTCAAAACTTGAAAATTTATTGGTACGAGGTCCGTCCCAACAGAACGGACAACCCTATCACGCAATGTTTGTATCAAAGGGTGAGTACAGTAATCATGGATGTGTAGAATTTGACAGAATTTGAATTGGTCGTGTGTGTATGACAAATTTAAACCGTATCTGTAAAAAATTATCGAATTGACCTTTTCCAAAATTTGTCAATTTCCTTGTGCGCGCTCGTCATGCTGCAACGAAACTTGCATCATTGGACTCACAATATTATATTGGTCCTATGACCCAAGTGATTCGATTCTGAGAACGTTGACTAGGACGTCGTTTTGCGGGCCCTGCGATCCAACTTAACGGACAATTTTGTGACCGGCTCATCAAAATTCAATTCTGGATATTCTGTTGAGTTTGTATTGTCATTCTGGTCTTGTTAGATATTAAGTTCACTAAATTTAGAGAACTTTAATCCTGGCACATTTTTTGATGCAAAGCGGACCACAAGTGGACTCCGTTTTGACCAAAATCTGTCATTTTTGCCCTTGCGTCCAAATCAAACTTATGTACTAAGGAGAAGGTGGCGAATGGCATAACTGCTTCTTTCTCTTTTGACGGGTGGGGTGTAGTCTATTCTAACTATTTTAATCATTCTAGGAACTTTGGTGATATTATGTTCAACATTCAGAGGTGTTTACTCAGATCCTATATTTTTGGTTGTTGATTTTTCGAGTTCGCTACTTGGACATCACCTTATCATCATTCAAGATCCAGGAAAGTATACCTTATTGTGTTCACTATATTCACTTTTTATTTATAGCATTTACTGTATATTTCTGTATTATTTCTATTCTAGATTATATAAACTGCGTTTCCAAGTTATACTTGGGTGCAAGTGATTGGATTAGTCGTTCTTGTGACTTATACTTATTTTATGCATGTCGACCTAGTTTTAGGGGACTACTTTATGATTAGGGGATATCCTTATATCTTCTTTGTCCATGATACCCATATTATACGATTGTGACATCTTGCTAGGGGCATGGACTGCGTATCTGACTGGCCATCATTACGTAAGGGACTCGTGACGGATATAAAACTTGACTGCAATGATTAGGATTAGAGACTTAAGTAGTTACAAAACCGAGAATGTTATGGATATGACTTGGTTAGTGAAGGATTATGGGAGAGGACAACTACTATGTGTATGGGACAACCAAATTGGCATACCCTAGTCTCTAGGAGGAACTATGTAATTTTTTGAGTTATATAGATGCCCTCTGACATTTTTAGATCATTACGGACGGATACAAACGAATGTTGACAGTATATATACACCACTAGCCTTGAGCTACATGGATTACTCGAGTTAGCCTAAATCTCACCCATGTGTACGAAAGTTGTCCTTTAAATTGCACGTTTAGGAGGTTAGAATCACCCATGCATTAGTATGAGTTATTTTAGTTTACACAGCTTGTATATTTTTGTATCTTACTATGTCCCATGAGGACCTGATTTCCTTCCAGGTGCAGGTGATCATCAGGAGTACCCCCAGGTGTACGGAGCTGGACTTGAGACTTTATTTGTGGACGAGGAGGTCGACCCTTCTGAGTTTCCTTGATTATCTTTTAGTGTTTATAATTTTAGTATTGACTTTCGTACTTGGACTTCTTTTATTTCATGCCCTGAGACTGGACTATTTTTATGTATTTTAGTTTATTATAGTCCTTGGCAGGAGACTGTCTCCACCCGGCTATCTACTTGCTTGTTGGATACTTCTAGACTTTATCATTGCTTCTTTCTTATTAGTTCACTATCTTTATGATTTGGATAAGATTCAACTGATATTGTGACCATGGTTATTATTATAAGCTGGAGTTCTTGTACAGCTTAGGCATTATTTGTAGGTTCCATATATTAGAGTAACCTACGTATGCATGCTAGCTGGCATCATCCCGTTCTGGTTCCTATGTATTTGAGACTGGGCGTGATAATGTCCTTGGTTCAATTCTTGGTGACAACTGTTGGAAATATTTTTCGATTTACTGTAAAAATAACAAAGAGTTGAGTTACCGGGCTCAAGAAATGTCGTGCACTAACCACTGCCCTAAGAGATCAATAGAGGTCTATGTATGACTTGTTCTCGAATCCTGCTAGAGGTAAAATCTCCGTGCTACCGACTTTTTGTCACTATACACATTTTTAAGAGAATGAGCCAAACATAGCTATTGCCCAGAAGAAGATTAAAATAAAGAATTTGGAGAGGTTAAAATGGAAGAAATTTTATAGAAGAAAGAAACAAAGGATTTTGAGAGAGTGAGAACTTCTTTTCTTATCTTCTCCACAACACAAGGGAGGCATGTTTATATATAAGAGCAATATCACAAACCAATATATTAATTATCCTTCAATAGTAATAGGAATAAAGGAGTAAATAAGGGGTAATAATGTGACCATTTAGGGAGTTAAAGAAATGACTCTTAATAGGATTTAATGTGAATGAGGGGGGGGGGTAATAAAATAATAAAAAGTTGGTTTTTTTTTCCAAAGTTTATACAATAATCCCCCCAAAAAATCAAGTTTTGTAACAAAATTAACAAGATATAAGAAGAAGTACAATAGAGAATTTCTCGACAAATATATACTATTTAATAGGTGAGATGGACTACAGCCTTGAATATCACTTAGCGACTATTGTCTTTATCTGAAGAAGTACTTGATGGACTATAACTTGAATCAGATTCAGAAAAATAACACACATAATACCCTAGAGGTTCTTGGGCCTATTAGGTGGCACTTTTGATTGGCTATGAACACTTTTTCCTTATTCATAAGAGTTGCCTGGGATCGCCATTTCCAATAGTCGCAACCTTAATGACTTTTCATATAGGTAAGTCCTCAATGGATTAATGATTGGTCAACCATGTATAATCATGCATGGACCTATTAAGTGTTTTCAAAACTTATCCTAACCAAATTATACTGGATACTGTCATCATAGGGATGGAGCATCATTGTACAACTTTATACAATTGGTTGGGCATTAATTATTGAGAATTTATTCTCAGGGTCAGTGATCCATATTAGTCACCTAAGTCCAGCTTATTTTTATCCATTGAACCGACATCTTGTGATCTCCAATCAAACTTGATGGGGTTACCATTGCTGTGACTTACTTATGGGCTTAACACCATCCCCTTCGATGATTCTAGGATTAATGTCCTAGACAAATCCTTCATCAAGTGATCTGCAAGTTTCTTTTCTGATTTTATATAGCCAAAAAGCACATATTTTCCTAATAGGCTCTTTATAGACTTGAAGTACAGATACAGGTACTTGTTTATCTTAGAATATACAAAATCATGCTTTAAGCAGTTTTATAGCAAATTGATTATCACAGTTTATAAAAATTAACAAGTTCAGAAATTATGTAAACCATGTAAACTAAGATATCTGAGCCATACATCTTCAGTACAACTGTGTCTAAAGATATCATTGGAATTTATGGATTCAGTCATTCATAGGTTTGTTATCTACTAGAAAATACCAATTGAATAGGAAGGAATTAAATTTTATTCCAGCATCATCACATCATATTCTTCTTCTAATGCATCCCAAAATTCTTTAACTCTTTATATTCAAAGAATATGTCAAAAGCACTCATCGTTCTTTGAAAATAATAATATTCTCTTAATTTAGGGTTTTAGGTTTGACTGAGCTAGAGGATTTAGGATTTCTAATTCAGACACAGTGCCATCAGAATTATTTTTTATAGGTGTGGTTTCATCAATTGCTGATATAAGTCTTAAAATAGTGAGCCAAAATTTTATTTGGCTCTGCCAACTCTTGAAGTAAGATTTATTGAACTTTTTAAACTTGGTACTAAAAGTTCTGTAAGAGTAGTATATTATATCAATATAACTGTCACAACACACACCTGGTGTAGGGGTACGAGTACGTGAGTACATCCAGCCTACGCCGCAGCATTGACGGTAGAACGTTGTCTAGGTCAACAATACTAACTAAATATCTCACACAATATGTATAATATACCCGTCAAGATATCTCAACTCCCAAATAGAGGACAATATGATAATATGATAATGGTAAATAATACTCAATCATAAAAATAAACTAGAGAAAGATATTGCACGATATCGAATAGAAGGAAAGAAATACAGAGTCAAATACATTACAAGTCCAAGTCCAGTCTCAACACAATGATCTCAAATAATAATACAATACCAAAGAGTCTAACTGACATATATAATAACATGAATGAACTAAGTCTCATCGACTGCTGGTACTATCTCAAAAGGCTCTATGGGTGCTATCTCAACTGGTTCGTCATCCTGTGGCCCGTAGTGCGTAGGACTCCAGTCCTCTAATAAATTATCTGAAAAATATTTTCAGTCCGGAATGGAGCGAAGTACAACCCAATATCAGTTTCCATAATTGACAGAAACTATGAAACGATAATAACAATAATAATAAATAATGAAAGTAACTAAACTAAGAACAATATGGTAATGAACAATAATGTAAGGAACTGGAATAAATAAAACAATAATAATAAATATGCCTTAAAATATTAGTAAGGTAATATGATCGGCATGGGCCTAGCACGGGCTATATATAAAAGGTGAGCTAGCATGATCATACGTGAGTTGCATAGTTTGCTAACTATCACGGGCTACACTAAATCATGGACTATAAGGTATGATCACATATCCACTAATACTTTTAAACCCCCGACTAGTACACGGATCCAAATCTTGAGAATTAAATTATAAAATCCTTATATATAAATATGACACTTTGCCATGGCTTGGATATTTTGAGCAATACAAGACCTATTTCCTTCCAACTAAATTCACATTATTGGCCTTGACTGTACCTAGTACACTTGGGATATGGGTGTTATATTATTTTGATCTTTCCCTTGCTCTAATAATATTAACAAACATCACGAACCAACGACATTGTAAATTTACCATCAATTGGCTAGTTGAACCCAACCGAGCCCAAGCACCCTACTTGGACACTCAAACCAATTTTTATGAGACATGTACACTACCCTACACTCATCTCCTATTATTTATATATTTTTTCTTACTTAAACCCTCTCACCTGTGCAATAATCCAATAACGCAACAAACCAATAACGCAATAAACGACTTAATTAAAGTACCGTTAGTGAAACTTATTGTGCACTTGCTCTCAAACTCAACCAATACACACACAACTAGACCCAAGTGCACCCAAATCCCTACTAATGGCTAAACCAAACCTCTTAGGACTGAACCAAATCTTAAAGCTCATCAAATCTCCACCATGGGCTCAACAACCAACTACTTATATAAAGCCCAAGCCTCCCTCTCAAAATCCTAACCCTAACTTCCTCCCCCTCTTGTGGCCGCCCCTTTTCAGCCTCCCCCTCCTTCCCACGAAATTATACAGCCTCCTTATCCCTCTCTACTTCATTATTCTATCATCCCTAAGCCTCCTCACAAGCACCAAGGGCCGACCAACCCCCAAAGAGCATTCGGCCACCCCCTTCAAGTCTAAAAATTGCTGCTGGTTGCAGTAGCAGTTCTGGCACCCCTATAGCAGAAAAAGATCCACAAAATCCTAGATTTACATCATACTTGAAGCCCCTAAGATTCTCCTCTAGTTTTGCGAATGTTGGAGTCTGTTTGGTGCTCCGAAAGGTCCGTGTCGCAAGAAGAGCCTCCGCCGTAATCACATACGGGTAAGTCTTCCAACTTAGATTCTTTTTCCTAATCTCTATGAACCAAAACTTGTGTAAACTCATGATAATGTTAGAGAATAAGTAAGAATAACTTTATGCATGAGAAATCCATATTTTTATGTAAAAACTATCCCAAGAAATTGAGCAATCATGACACGGACACGATGCACCAATGGTAGACAAGGTTCAATGAGTATTTTTATTATAAATATATATAAAATAATTCCAAAAAAATTTATGTTATTAATTCGGAATATAAATATTATAATTATATAAGTAATCATATTTTATGCCAACAGAAAGATTGGATGCAAAGACTACTTGGCCAAGTTACAAAGATAGCTAGATAGCGTAATTGAGATATTTACATGAATGATGTGATATAATTATATTTTTATATAATTATATTTAAATTCTAGAATAATAATTAGTGAAATTTCATATTAAAAATACTTTATTACTCAAGTTGGTAATTTTGCATGTACAAACTAGCGACAAGTTGCTAGAATACCTAGTCGATGCGCAATATGACTTTGTGCATGCAAAGTTATGATTGGTCTACTTATTTTTATTTAAAATTAATTTCAGAATTAATACATAATTATTTCAGTTTATGTAATATTTAGTAAGATATTATTAGTATATCACGTGATAATTGTCGTGTTATTCAATACCCCTCAACCATTGGACTGTTGGAACATCACCCTATAGGCCAATGTTGTGCAACGATCCTTCTCATTGATATTGAGTAGATTAGTTGGGTTAGTATTGATTAAAAAATGTTGTATAGGGCAACTTGGATCTGCAATGCTTCCGGTTGCGAACATCAGACATGAGGTTTCGCAAGAGCAGGCAGCAGGTGTCACCCTCACTTTTTCAACTAGGAGTAGTTTGGTCACCCCGCAACCATTGGACTGTTGGAACATCACCATATAGGCCGATGTTGTGTGACGATCCTTCTCATGGATATTGAGTAGATTAGTTGGGTTAGTATTGATTAAAAATTGTTGTATAGGGCAACTTGGATCTGCGATGCTTTCGGTTGCGGACATCAGACATGAGGTTTCGCAGGAGCAGGCAGCAGGTGTCACCCTCACTTTTTCAACTAGGAGTAGTTTGGTAATTTGACATGGGTATTTAATTTTAGAAAAAAATATTTATATTAGTGTGCTATGAATATATAATTGATGCTTGTATTAATTATTTATTTATTGGTATGCTATATAATTATTTATGACTTATATTATTTATTTATAGTTAGGAGGCTAGCCCAAATAGTTAGACTTGACACTTGTGAACCAATTAGACTTGTCATGACAATTATTGAGACTAGCATGGACCCAAGCTCAATAGCCCTTTTTCACTAATTTATTAGAAGGATTAGACTTAATTTGACTTAATTAAAGACCTTCCAAAATTGTCCATCCTTAATCCTATTCATAATTGGATGGAGAGGGGCGATTCGGACATTCAATGAGACTTGGAGGGGAAGGAATAGGGCCGGCCACAATAAGAGGGGGCTCTTCTTCTCTCTCCTCTTCATTTGGCAAGAAGATCGTGTCCGGATCATGTTCATTGTGCTTGTCATTGGAAATTCATCTCCAAAAAGTATAGATCTGAATTCATCTTTAATTTGAGTCCCAAATCATGCATTTGACTCTTAGGAACACCTCAATGATATAGGGCTACCTATAGGATGAAGTTCTAGGCCTAATTGTTAGGAATTGACTTTTCTACATAAGTTTTTGTATGCAATTTGCGAGAATTTTGGGATTGACATGTCAAGTGTGTGCCATGAGCCTAATTTAGTCATATTAGACTTAAATTAGGGTTGTGGGAAACTAGATACGTGTCCATAATTGGACACAAGTAGGCCGTATCATGATACAATGTGATACCGTGTGATACAGAGCTCTATTTTGTGTGTTTTGTGCAATTACTTCTCAATTCCCATTGTAGCAAGTTACTTTAGTTGTTTTAATATATATTTGATATATAAAAATGATTAATTGTGGGAATTATGGTTTTTGACACTTGAGTCAGACACGTATCATGAGTTCATCAAGTTGGCACTCTAGGTGTTTGGAAAATTAACAATAGTATGTGTGTGTGTGTGTGTGTGTGTGTGTGTGTATATATATAAATATATATATAAATAAATAAATATATATAAATAAATAAATAAATAAATATATATATATGTGTGTGTGTGTGTGTGTGTGTGTGTGTGTGTGTGTGTATAATTAATAGAGTGTGTGAATTGGTGACTGTGAACTAGGACTAAGTGCGTCCAGATTAATTCTGTTATGACCATGAGGAGGGGATTTTGTGACTCTGCAGTGTACTATTGTAGTATTGACTGTGAGGATAAATTTCCACCTGGGTGCATGTGTGTGATTGTTGTGTAATGAAAGAAAGCTTAGAACTGTTGAATCAGTGAAGTAAGAGGGAAGTTCAGTGAACATGTGTCAGGGTGAGAGAATTGAGTAGTGCACGAGTGTTATTAAGGGGAAAGGTTGGTAGTTGCTACTGGTACTGTGTGTGTTAGCAGGCCAGATTTGGGAGCTAATGTATCAGTGAGTTGCCAATTAGTGATTTGCTGTTTAAGGCAGTGTGCAGGCAGTATATGTGAGGTTTGGGTATGGATACCTCTTATACTTAAGGAGTATCAGGGCAGTAACACATGTTCAGTTATAAGCAGTAAGGGGATGGTGCATGTAGTTTTTCACCCAATGAGTTTGAGAATAGTTTGTGCAAGTGTGCAGGTGTTAGTTGGTGGTGAGTTAATGGTAGTTCAAGTTTGGTTTAGGGGGTGGGGGGGTCATGTATCAATAACTTAGAGAATCAGTATCAGTGTATTTGGTTTGAGCTAAGGTATGTGGATGTCTGTATTAGGGATAGGAGGATTAGACAGTGAGCCACATTAAGCTCGAGTCCTATAGGTGTCCTTGTGTGTATCAGTTACTAATACATGCGAGTGTGCTTTACTGTGAAGGCTAAGGAGGGGAATTCATATACCAGGTTATGAATTAAGAGCAGTGAAGAAAAGTTTTATGTCATGTTCTGGATCAGTCTTTGTACTGATAGAGCACTGGTTTAGATCTTTAATAAAGAGGTATAATGAAGTGTGGTATTAGAACTATAGGTAGTAGTTAGTCTTATGGGAATTTAGTTGGTGAAGTCAGACTCTATTATTAGTTAGAGTTGGAGTTACTCAATAGTAGCAGCAACAATGGGAATAAAAGGGTATCAGGCAAGGTGTTAGGCTTTAGAGTTAAGGGTAGGATGGCACTTGTGTCGGTGTTAATCAAAGTATAAGTTAGATATTAAGGAGAGGTATTAGTTGTTAGTTAATAGTAGAGTTAGTATATTATTGGTAAGTGTTAGTAGTATATGATGTCAATTATAGTATAGCAGTTAATAGTTAAGTTAGAACTTTAGTTAAGTTAAGGTTTGATGTTGGTAATAGTTACCCCTGTTAGTTAGTATATAAGCAATTATACTCTAGTATAGGGTCGCATTAGATATATATCTATAGTATACATATGTAAGTTAGTATTTATAGCTAAGTGTTTATTAGAATTAACTAGTATTAACTTAATAACCTAGTATAGCTTAGGTAATGACTAGTAAACCTTAGTGTGAACCTAATTTTGACCTAGAAGCATGCATTGTTGAATTTTCCCCATTCATTACACTGTTTGACTAAATATTTCCTAAATAGGATTGTGTGATATAAGCTTGGGCATCGAGAGACACCTTTGCTTAGGACCAGAGGCGAGTACATATCTCTATTAGTTTTTATTTTAATATAGTATATATATCACTTGTTCTAGAACATCGTACTTGATTCTAACACTTGGATACATGGACTGGTACTATATGGATCCTGTCAAGAGATATTATCTTTTACCGTGTTTAACGGGTACTCCTTCACATATATTTCATTATATGCATCGGGTATTGATTTTCATGTGCTTCATGTGCATCCATTATTCCATGTGCTAGTACGACTATACGTATTTATGTGCGTAATATGTCATGATTAGATCCATGAGTATTGGCTGGGTTGGGGAGTAGAAGTTGGTTATGTGATCAGGTCCTACTTATCTCATGTATATGTCGATTATACACCTCACGTATAATCAAGTTACCCTATTTACCTCATGTGAAACCTAAGCCGATCACATAATGAACTTACGCTCTAAACCACATAGCTAGTATTCATGTTCTTCCACTTGCAGTTTATTTTCATATTACCAGTATTTACTTTTCAGTTCATTAGTATGATTATTTGCCTGTTCTCACCTGTATTTCCATTTCTTAATACTTGTGCATCTTGTATCCTTTTCTATTACTCATCATATATGCTTTACTATGTATTTGGAGTTGCTTTTAGAGTTTTGTACTTCACTCATTTCCTGATTGGATATTTTTTTTAGATGATTGGCTAGAGAAGCTGTGTCCCACTTATTACGGGCCGCAGGATTGTGAGCCACTAGAGGATACCCCCTAGAGCAGGAGGTCATAGTGCCAGTAACCGAGGAAGCCTAGTTATATAGTCTTGGACTTATACTAGTCTTATTTTGGACTCATGGCATGTATATATTATTTTGGAGAGTTGTTAAGCCTAGACTTATAGTAGTGGACTTGAGGATGTTTTGTGATTCTTATTTCTTTTTTTATTCTATATCGTGCTTTCATCCTCTTTAGTTTGATATTATGATTGAGTATTGTTTACCAATATTATATTATTATATTATTATTCTATTTGGAGTTGAGATAGCATGACAGTTACCCTTATTATATTGTGTGAGATATTTAGATAGTTATATTGCCTTAGACAGTGTTCTACCGCTGATGCTGCGACATAGAATGGACGTTGTTCACTACTCGTGCCCTTATTCTGGGTGCGGATCGTGACACATTTTTAGTGGTGGCCCATGCAGGTCAAGCTTCATAATTAGAGCGATGTCGTGGTAGTGCAATGACTTAGTTGTACCATTATGAGCCTGTGATAAGATATAGGATGAGGGTATACTCAATCACATCTAAGAACACTTCCAATTATTTGCTTTTTCTATCTCTATCTATCTGAATGCTTGTTTACTTTGAATAATTCTTTCCTTCTTTGATGATATCGTATCTTACGCAATATTGATTTCTTTGTTTAATCTGTCTTCAGGATGCTATCAAAGACACGATCACAGCGTTCTTCCGCAGTCTCAACGAGGTCAATTACTTTACCACCTCCGCGGCGAGCAACTACTTCTCCAGCTCCAACTCAGAGGGTCGTCTCACCGGTCCAGGTGGAGGCCTCAACAACCTTTCTTGGAGGTGCTCCTCCCCTAGTTCAGAGGGAAGTTCCATCTTTTTTCGAGGGACTTCCACCCCTACCGCCAGTACCACTTGATGCTACACAGCTATTCGTACTATTCTAGCAGATGATGGAGGCCCAGAGGACCCAGGCTGAGGCACAACACAGGCAGACTGATGTGATGAGACAGGGCATTGAGAATGCCCACCAGGTGGCCAATACCGCAGTGGAGAGGACAACGCCACCATAGCCATAGGAGGTACAGTCCAGGCCTGGTACCATACATGACTTTAAGAAGTTGGATCCCGGTCCTTCAAGGGGACAGAGGGCATTATATATATAGATGACTGGTTGGAGAACATGGAGCACGTCATGCGCTTATCCCGCCTTCTATAGGATCTGACGGTAGAGGCAGCGGGACTATAGATGATGGACATTGCCAGTACTTGGTTTCGAAACGAGCCACAAATTGCTGATCCAAGACTGACATGGGATGGGTTCAAGGACTTGTTCAAAAAGAAGTTCTTCCTGTCCACCGAGAGACATAATTTAGAGCAAAAGTTCCAAAATATTCATTAGGGGAACATATCGGTAGAGGAGTATGCCGTAGAGTTCGGCAGGTTGGGTAGATATGCAGACTACAAGGTAAGGGATCCTGAGATCCGGGCGAGTAGATTCAGAGAGGGCCTGAATTAGGAGGTGAGAGCTCCTATTTTCTTGAGCCTTGAGACATACGCAGATATCTTGAGGGAGGCCCGCAAGGTCGAGAGAGACCTGAGTTTGAGGCCTAAGAGGAACAAAGATATCTTTGGTAGTAGCAGCAGCACGGGTCAGCCAAGAGGCCCCATTTCCAGCCATAAAGACAGCAATTCCCCATGTCTATGAGGGTACCAGTACAGCAGATGTACCAGATGTAGAGGCCAGCCCAGCCAGCTCGTGTTTGACCCTTCTGTAAGAAGCCATGGCATGGGTAGGATGTTTGCAAGAAGAGGCTTGGCCAGTGTTTGTTTTGTGGCTCAGTAGATCACCAGTTGAGGGATTGTCCTAGACGTTAGCTCGTATAACTTAGGGCGTAGCCCCAATTTAGGGAGTACCCGAGAGTCATCCAGCGGGACAACATAGAGGATCTTTGTTGCTGCCACAGTAGTAGAGGTTCGTGCAGCACCACCAGCAGCAGAGGTTCGTGCAGCAGCAGCAGAGAGATTCACAACAGGGGAGCTTTTGCCCTGATAGTGGAGGAGGCAAAGCCGGTCGGAGACATTATATCAGGTTCAGTCTTACTTGATTCTTTTCCAGCATATGCTTTATTTGATTTCAGTGCTTCACATAGTTTTGTTTCTGTATCCTTTGCTTTGATGCATAATCTTGATGCTGAATCGTTGGCTAGGACTTGCAAGATTACGACCAGGGGTGGCATTATCCTGGTCAATAATGTTTGCAAGAATCGAAGAGTTTTATTGGGAGGCTGAGATTTGAGCGTGTGTCTACTCGTAATGCCACTTTCGAGCTACTACTTAGTACTTGGAATGGATTGGTTGAGTAGGCACCATGCTAGTATCGATTGTCATGGAGGCAGAGTTTTATTTTAGTCGCCAGGAGAGTCAGAGTTCGAGATCGCCAGAGAAGCAGCAATACAAAGTGAGGATTCCTTTTGTGGAGCTATGGTAGTAGACAAGGAGTTTCCATATCCGTTGATAGTGGAATTCCTCGATGTTTTCCCGGAGGAGTTGTCAGGCTTGCCGTTAGACCGAGATGTGGAGTTCTCTATAAACTTGGTGCCAGGCGCACAGCCGATATCTCAACACGTCTATAGAGTCAACAACTCAAACTAGCTGAATTGAAGAAGCAGGTGGATGAATTGCAGGGCTTCATCTGGTCTAGTTCGTCACCGTAGGGTGCTCCGGTATTATTTGTACCAAAGAAGGATGGGTTGGTATACATGTGTATCGACTACAGGGCTCTTAATAACCTTACTATCAAGAACACATATTCGTTATCGTGGATTGACGATCTTTTCGATCAGCTGAGCGGAGCAAAGGTATTTTTAAAGATAGACTTGAGGTCGGGGTACCATCAGGTGAAAGTGAAGAAGGAAGACATTTCGAAGACATCTTTTAAGACTCGGTATGGGCAGTTTGAGTTCTTAATGATGCCATTTGGGTTGACTAATGCCCCGACAGTGTTTATGAACCTGATGAACAAGCTGTTTCACCAGTATCTGGATCAGTTTATAGTGGTGTTTATTGATGATATATTGATATCTTTGAAGACCCCAGAGGAGCATGAGAAGCACCTGAGGATAGTTCTGGAGTCCCTTAGGAAGGAGAAGATGTATGGCAAGCTTTTGAAGTGTGAGTTCTTCCTTGATAAGGTTGAATTATTTGGGCATGTAGTGACAGGAGACGGGATCTTAGTAGACCCGAAGAAGATATCAGCAGTTGAGTCATGGTCTACCTCGACTTCAGTGGCAGAGATTAGGAGCTTTCTGGGATTAGTAGGGTATTACCAAAGATTTATTCAAGACTTCTCCAAAATTGTAGAGCCGATGACTAGGCTAACCCAAAAGGACGTGGAGTTCGTTTGGATAGAGGAGTGTCATGTCGCATTTGAGGAGGTGAAGAAGAGGTTGACTACAGCTCCAGTGTTGACGTTGCCATCAGGAACATGAGGTTTTACCATTTATAGTGATGCTTTGGCTAAGGGTTTGGGATGTGTGTTACAGTAGAACGAGAAGGGTGATTGCCTATTCGTCCAGGTAATTACGCCCCATGAGAAAAACTACCCAACCCATGACTTGGAGTTGGCAGCGATCATTTTTGCTCTCAAATTATGGAAGTACTACTTATATGTGGAGAAAGTAGAGATCATCACAAACTATAAGAGCTTGAAGTATGTGTTCACACAGAAGGAGCTCATTATGAGGTAGAGAAGATGGTTGGAACTGATGAAAGTCTTCGACATCTCGTTGCAGTATCATCCAGGGAAGGCTAACATAGTCGCTGATGCCTTGAGTAGATATCCAGTGGCTTTATACTTGACGAGGGACAGACACTTATTGGCAGATCTTGATATCTCGGGTATCGAGGTGTTAGTTCCTAGAGTTGTGGTACAGATATGGAGACTTCAGGTACAGTCAGATTTGATAGATCATGTTAGAGTTGCACAGTTCGAGGATGCATCTCTGAGGAACATCAAAGCGCACAGGTTCATTTGAGATTGGCAGGGAAGTTCACTATTACGGAGGATGGATCATTGCGGTACGATACCAGATTATGCGTACCAAGTGCAGCGTTATACGAGAAGGTTCTTCAGGAGGCAAATCGATCTCAGTACTCTATGCATCCAGGTGCCAACAAAATATATAGAGACATGAGGGAGCATGTTTGTTGGTATGGTATGAAGCGGGAGGTGGCGAGCTTCGTATCCAGATGTATAATATGCCAACAAGTAAAGGAGGAGAGATAGAGGCCAGGTGGTCTGCTTTATCCTTTACCCATTCCAGAGTAGAAGTGGGAGCATGTGACGATGGACTTTGTATCAGGGATTCTGTATTCTCCAGGAGGTAAAGACGCGATTTGGGTCATCGTTGACAGGTTGACTAAATCAGCCTACTTTTTGACATTCAAAGTGGGTACCTCTATGGAGAAGCTCACGGAGATATATGTGCAGCAGATAGTCAGATTATATAAATTTCCTGTGAGCATCGTATCGGATCGGGATAGTCACTTCACATCCTACTTCTAGATGAGTTTGCAGGCTAGCTTGCCCTCAGCTCAAATTTAGTATCGCATATCACCCCCAGACAGATGGACAGTCATCGAGGACTATTCAGACTCTTGAGAATATGCTTCACACTTGTGTTTTAGACTTTGGAAGTTCTTAGGAGGATCATCTTCACCTAGTAGAGTTTTCTTATAATAACATCTACCAGGCCAGTATCGAGATGTCACTATTTTAGGTACTATATGGACGAAGATGCTGCACTCTGTTATCATAGGATGATGTCTGTGAGAGAGCCTTGTTCGGACCGGAGATAGTTGTGGATGCAGCTGAGAAGGTGAAGCTTATTAGAGATAGGCTTTGGGTGGTGCAGGACAGACAGTGGCATTGGGACGATAGCCACCGAAGACCTTTGGAGTTTGAGGTATATATTTTGTTTTGTATTGCTTGTGATTGCTTGTTATAATTAGAGTGTTAAGGCTGTGTTTTGTGCTAGGTTGGCGATCTGGTGTTCTTGAGGATTTCTCTGACACGGGGCACGATTCGCTTTGGTGGAGACGGAAAGCTTAGTCCATGGTTCATCGGACTCTTTGATATTCTTGAGAGGGCCAGTACAGTAGCTTACAGACTATACCTACCGCCTGCACTAGAGGGAGTGCACAACGTGTTTTACGTGTCACCGCTGGGACGGTACATGGCAGATCCCAGCCATGTATTGGATCACTCGAAGATAAAGGTTGGTCCGACTCTCAGCTACCCAGAGAAGCCCGTGGAGATTCTTGATCGCAGGAAGAAGGTGCTGCGGAACTAGATGATTCCTTTGGTACACGTCACATGGAGGCATCATGCTAGGGGAGTCTACCTGGGAGCGAGAGGCCAAGATGCGCGAGCGATATCCTTATCTGTTTGAGCCGTGAGGTATAATTCTTTCTTGCTTGCTGTATTTGTTTTGTAGATAGTTTCTTCCTTAAATTTCTAGGACAAAATTTTTCTAAGGTGGGTAGGTCTTGTAGGACTATGTATGACAACTCTAGAGAGGGGTGAATAGAGTTTATGTATACAGCGGAGTAAAATTACATGTTAAAAATATAATTCTATTGCATGCAATGGTTATCAACTACTACTAGCAGTTAGAATATATCTCATGAATAAGTGATACTACTAACAGTGTTATGAATTGTCACCCTCACTTTTTTTACTCAAGGGTAGTTTAGTAATTGACATGGGTAATTTTAATTTTAGGATTGATTGTATTTAATATTTGGGTATGCATGATTATTTAATTATTGTATTATTTATTGTTTGCTAGTTATAGATTTTTTTTAGACTTATGTAGTGGACCAAACCCATTTATTAGAATACATGAACCAACATTTTAGATTAGTTAGATTGAGCCCATTGATTTAGGCCCATGGATTAGGAGGTTGGATTAATTAGAGAAACCATTAGACTAGAACCTTCTCTCCCTAATTAATTTTTTTATGAGAGGCCCCAAGGGGTATTTGTGACTTTTCATATTGCATGGAGGGGGTGTATATTGCCGGCCATAGTAGAGAGGGGGGAGAAATCATTCACTTCACCAATTTTCCAAATTTTAGATCTACTTTTTTCCTCTTCCAAATTCCCTCCATTTTCTCATTAATTCTTTACCAAATCTTCACCAATCTCTTTCTAAATTCTTTATTGAGGCTTCTACATCAAGGATCTACAAGAAGGAAGCAAGAAGCAAGGAGGAGAGACCAAGATCTACAAAGAGAGGAGCTACCTGGCACTTGGGACTTTTTATTGGGAATCCATCTCCCAATAGTATATTTTAGTTTTTCCTTTTCTATTAGACTTTAGATATGAGATTTAACCATGAGAAACCAACCCACATGCATAGGCTACCCATAGGAATTGGTTTTAGGTTCATCGGAGACCTACGGTGGAAGTTATGTCCAATTTGGTGCCAATTTAGGGGAAATTCCGAGATTGGCATATGTAGTGCTTGTCATTGGGTCTAATAGATCTAATTGACATTTGATTGCCTGTTTGTAACTAGTGTTGTGTCCATAATTGGATACGTGTAGGCCGTATCTCGTCAATTTGACGAAATGTGTTGATTTTGGAGGTTTTCCTTCGACACGGGGCCTTGTGCATATCACATTGTGACACAGACACGTAGATACTCTAATTACTATACATATTAATTCATAATTAGCGTATTAGACTTGATCGTGTCCTCCGGGATATGAGCTAGTATGCTAATAGTTAGTTAGCAATACTTATATATATATATATATATATATATATATATATATATATATATATATATATATATATATATATATATATATAAACTATAAACTAACTACTATAAAGTATCAAACCAATAGTATACATAACTAGCTACTATACTTTATCAACTAATACAACAATTATATATATATATATATATATATATATATATATATATATATAACTAGCTACTATACTTTATCAACTAATACAACAATTATATATATATATATATATATATATATATATATATATATATATATATATATATATATATATATATATATATATATATATATATATTAGCTATGTTAGTATTTGGGTTACCTTGGGATACCCAGGTATTACCAAGGTATTGGGTCGATACCCAAGGTATTGAGTTTGGGTATCAAGATAGGTGCGATACGCATTGGTGCAAGGCCAAGGTATCATATTTCAATTGATTTGATATAATATTATAAGATTTGACTTGAATATATATATATATATATATATATATATATATATATATATATATACATATATATAACATTATTTTTATATTCAAAATTTGTGTATCTTGGGATACGGCTCTTTGAATGCCTTGTTGTATCTTAACTTAGCTAGCATAGCATAGTTTCATAATGTATCGACTTAGTGACTTAGTATTAGACTCTTGCAACCTAGATTTTATTGGTTTGAATTAGAAATGGTGTATCGACCTTGAATTGCATTAACTTCACTTATTTTCATTCTTGAACCTTGTATTGATGCAACGTACTATATATAGATTGTGTGACACCAGCTTGGGCATCGAGAGACACACCTTGCTCAGGACTTCAGGTGAGTACATTTCTCTGATAGTTTTTAATTCATAATATTGTATATATGTATGTTCTAGGATTGTATACATTGATCCCAATACAGTAATTTCATGGACGAAGCGATGACAAGAAAGTACGCTTGCCTGTTTGGACTGGTTCTAGTGACAAAGTACGCCACTGAGAAAAAATGTGCCTCTGTTCTTTTTAAGTCAGTTGTATGGCCTTTTCATGCGTATTGTTCTATGCTTCTACAACTTCGTTTAAAGCATTATATGGTAGGAAGTGTAGGTCCCATGTTTATTGGGTTAACGTGGGTGAGCATCATATAAAGGGACCAGAGTTGGTGGTTAGCACAGTGGAGAAGGTGAAGATGAATTAGGGTCACCTTCATGCAGCTCAGGACAGACAGAAGCAGAAGGCAGATATTCATCATCGACATTTGGAGTTCAAGGAAGGCGATCATGTTTTTTTGAGGATCTCACCGACTAGAGGCACCATCCTCTTTGTAGGACGAGGAAAGTTGAGTCCAAGGTATATTGGACCGTTTTATGTGTTGGAGCGGATTGGAGATGTTGCGTATAAATTGGTCTTGCCACCATCACTTGAGGGAGTGCATGACGTATTCTACGTATTGCAACTAAGAAAATATGTGGCAGATAGCAGTCATTTTTGGATCAATCTAAGATCACAGTTGGACCCAGCATGTCATATCAGGAGCATCCTAGGGATATTCTAGACCACAAAGTGAAGAACTTGAGGAACCAGTTGATTTCCTTGGTTCGTGTATCATGGAAGCATCACTCTTCAGGAGAGTCCACCTGGGAGTGCGAGGATGACATACGCAACTGTTTTTCCTATCTTTTCGAGAATCAAGGTATGATCTTGCATACTTAATTTCCTTTCTACCACAATAATTTTGTTTATTCTTATCATGCGTTAGTTTTAAATTTTGAGGAAATTTTTTTTATAAGTTGTGTAGAATGTAAACTTCTTCAAGATTCTATTATCAATTTATTATTATTTTATTAGTTATTTATTATTATCTAGTAATTAGGAATTATTCTCTTTTAATTAAATTGCTTATAAATTTTATTTTGATAGTCTTTAGTAATTATTTTTTATTTATATCTCATAGGTGAGAAAGGGTTTCTTTTAAAGAGTTATAATTTTTTAGAATATATTTGTTTATATATATAGAAAGAGAGAGAGAGAGAGAGAGAGAGAGAGAGAATTATTTCAGATTTAAAAAAGAAAGAAAGAAAGAAAGAAAGAAATGACAAACCCAGAACCTACGGCCTTTCCCCCAGGTTCGGCTAGCCTATCTTTAAAAAAAATTCTTTCTTATGAATTCAAATTGATCATTCCAAATCTTCCTCTAACAAATCAATTTAATCCTATCAATTCTCTTTCCATATTAGCTAATAAGATACTTACCTTTTCTTTCAATTTTATTCAAATCCAAATAGAAACTGACCCCTGCCTTCCTCTCGTCATTCTCGTAAACCTATCAAAAATCTTTCTCAATCATTCCAGAACCACCCCAACACCTTTGCCTATCCCAGGCGACCCTCGACCGCCGACGACCACCCGCCTGCTCCGTCAGACCGTCGAATTTGACCCCTGCAACACAGCAGGTCGAATCCACTCATTTGTTTTTTAATCCGATTGTTTTGTTGAATCCACAACATAACCCTCTTTAAATCCTTTCAATTAGAATTTTTCTATTTTGAATCGTGTGTAAATTGAATCAAAAGTTGGTAAAAAAACTATCTTTAAAATAATGTATAAACTAGTCCAAAATCCTATGTTGGCAGTCCTTTTTCTCCTATAATATTTGTTGTTTTTAAAATCTATTTAAACAGAGTTGTAGCCTACATGAACGACTTCACAACGACCTAAAAGTTTGATTTTTTTTTTTTCATTATTTTTTGTTTAAATCTGGGTTGAAAACCCGAGAAAATTGTTTTCAAAACTTGAAATTTTATTGGTACGATGTCCGTCCTGACAAAACAGACAACCCTATCACGCACTGTTTGTATCAAAGGGTAAGTACAATAATCGTGGACGTGTGGAATTCGACAAAATTTGAATTGGTCGCGTGTATACGATAAATTTAAACTGTATCTGTCAAAAATTATCGAATTGACCATTTCCAAAATTTGACAATTTCCTTGTGCACGCTCGTCGTGCCGCAATGAAACTTGCGTCATTGGACTCGCAATATTAGATTGGTCCTATAACCCAAGTGATTCAATTTTGAGAACGTTGACTAGGACGTCGTTTTGCAGGCCCTGTGATCCAACTTAACGGGCAATTTTGTGACCGGCTCATCAAAATTCAATTCTGAATATTCTGTTGAGTTTGTATTGTCATTCTAGTCTTGTTAGATATTAAGTTCGCTAAATTTAGAAAACTTTAATCCTGGCACATGTTTTGATGCAAAGCGGACCACAAGTGGACTCCATTTTGACCCAAATCAGTCATTTTTGCCCCTTTGTCCAAATTAAACTTATGTTGTAGTCCATTCTAACTATTTTAATCATTCTAGGAACTTTGGTGATATTATATTTAGCATTCAGAGGTGTTTACTCAGATCCTACCTTTTTGGGTGTTGATTTTTCGAGTTCGCTACTTGGACATCACCTTATCATCATTCAGGATCCAGGAAAGTATACCTTGTTGTGTTCACTGTATTTACTTTTTATTTATAGCATTTAATGTATATTTCTGTATTATTTCTATTCTAGATTATATAAACTGCGTTTCCAAGTTATACTTGGGTGCAAGTGATTGGATTAGTCGTTCTTGTGACTTGTACTTAGTTTATGTATGTCGACCTAGTTTTAGGGGACTACTTTATGATTAGGGGATATCCTTATATCTTCTTTGTCCATGATACCCATACTATACGATTGTGACATCTTGCGAGGGGCATGGACTGCGTGTCTGACTGGCCATCATTATGTAAAGGACGTGTGACGGATATAAAACTTGACTGCAATGATTAGGATTAGAGACTTAAGTAGTTACAAAACCGAGAATGTTATGGATATGACTTGGTTAGTGAAGGATTATGGGAGATGACAGCTACTATGTGTATGGGACAACCAAATTGGCATACCATAGTCTCTAGGAGGAACTATGTAATTTTTTGAGTTATGTAGATGCCCTCTGACATTTTTAGATCATTACGGATGGATACAAACGAATATTGACAGTATATAGACACCACTAGCCTTGAGCTACATGGATTACTCGAGTCAGCCTAAATCTCACCCATGTGTAGGAAAGTTGTCCTCTAAATTGCACGTTTAGGAGGTTAGAATCACCCATGCATTAGTATGAGTTATTTTAGTTTACACAGCTTGTATATTTTTGTATCTTACTATGTCCCATGAGGACCTGGTTCCCTTCCAGATGCAGGAGATCATCAGGAGTACCCCCAGGTGTACGGAGCTGGACTTGAGACTTCATTTGTGGACGAGGAGGTCGACCCTTCTGAGTTTCCTTGATTATCTTTTAGTGTTTCTAATTTCAGTATTGACTTTCGTACTTGGACTTCTTTTATTTTATGCCCTGAGACTGGACTATTTTTATGTATTTTAGTTTATTATAGTCCTTGGAAGTAGAATGTCTCCACCCGGCTATCTACTTGCTTGTTGGATACTTCTAGACTTTATCATTGCTTCTTTCTTATTAGTTCACTATCTTTATGATTTGGATAAGATTAGACTGATATTGTGACCATGGTTATTATTATGAGCTGGAGTTCTTATATAGCTTAGGCATTATTTATAGGTTCCATATATTAGAGTAACCTACGTATGCATGCTAGCTGGCATCATCCCGTTCTGGTTCCTGTGTATTTGAGACTGGGCATGATAATGTCCTTGGTTCAATTCTTGGTGACAACTGTTGGAAATAATTTTTTGATTTACTGTAAAAATAACAAAGAGTTACCGGGCTCAAAAAAAGTCGCGCACTAACCACTACACTAAGAGATTAATAGAGGTCTATGTATAGACTTGTTCTCGAATCCTGCTAGAGGTAAAATCTCCGTGCTACCGACTTTTTGTCACTATACACATTTTTAAGAGAATGAGCCAAACTTAGCTATTGCCCAAAAGAAGATTGAAATAAAGAATTTGGAGAGTTTAAAATGGAAGAAATTTTATAGAAGAAAGAAACAAAGGATTTTAAGAGAGTGAGAACTTCTTTTCTTATCTTCTCTTTAACACAAGGGAGGCATGTTTATATATAAGAGCCATATCAAAAACCAATATATTAATTGTCCTTCAATAGTAATAGGAATAAAGGAGTAAACAAGGGGGTAATAATGTGACCGTTAAGGGAGTTAAAGAAATGACTCTTAACTGGATTTAATGTGAATGGGGGGGGGGGTAATAAAATAATGGAAAGTTGGTTTTTTCTTCCAAAGTTTTTACAATAATCCCTCCCAAAAATCAAGTTTAATAACAAAATTAACAAGATATAAGAAGAAGTATTACAGAGAATTTCTCGACAAATATATATAATTTAATAGGTGAGATAAACTACAACCTTGAATATCACTTAGTGACTATTATCTTTATCTGAAGAAGTACTTGATGGACTATAACTTGAATCAGATTTAGAAAAATAACACACATAATACCCTAGAGGTTCTTGGGTCTATTAGGTGGCACTTTTGATTGGCTATGCACACTTTTTCCTTATTCATAAGAGTTGTCTGGGATCACCATTTCCCATAGTCGCGGCCTTAACGACTTCTCATATAGGTAAGTCCTCAATGGATTCGTAATTGGTCAACCATGTATAATCATGCATGGACCTATTAAGTGTTTTCAAAACTTATCCTAACCAAATTATACTAAATACTGTCATCATAGGGATGGAGCATCATTGTACAACTTTGTACAATTGCTTGGGCATTAATTATTGAAAATTTATTCTGAGGGTCAGTGATCCATATTAGTCACATAAGTCCAGCTTATTTTTACCCATTGAACCAGATTCTTGTGATCTCCAGTCAAACTTGATTGGGTGGCCATTGCTGGTGACTTATTTATGGGCTTAACGCCATCTCCTTCGATGATTCTAGGATTAATGTCCTAGACAAATCCTTCATCAAGTGATCCGCAAGTTTCTTTTCTGATTTTATATAGCCACTAACCACATATTATCCTAATAGGCTCTTTATAGACTTGAAGTACAAATACATGTACTTGTTCATCTTAGAATATACGAAATCATGCTTTAAGCAATTTTATATTGATTATCATAGTTTATAAAAATTAACATGTTCAAAAATTATGTAGACCATGTAAACTAAGATATCTGAGCCATACATCTTCAGTACAACCGTGTCTAAAGATATCATTGGAATTTATGGATTCAGTCATTCATAGGTTTGTTATATACCAGAAAATACCAATTAAATAGGGAGGAATTAAATTTTATTCCAGCATCATCACATCATATTCTTCTTCTAATGTATCCCAAAATTCTTTAACTCTTTATATTCAAAGAATATGTCAAAAGCACTTAACGTTCTTTGAAAATAATGATATTCTCTTAATTTAGGGTTTTAGGTTTGACTGAGCTAGAGGATTTGGGATTTCTAATTCAGACACAGTGTCATCAGAATTAATTTTTATAGGTGTGGTTTCATCAATTGCTGATATAAGTCTTAAAGTAGTGAGCCAAAATTTTATCTGGCTCTGCCACCTCTTGAAGTAAGATTTATTGAACTTTTCAAACTTGGCACTAAAAGTTCTGTAAGAGTAGTGTATTGTAACAATATGACTGTCACAACACACATCTGGTATAGGGGCATGAGTACGTGGGTTCATCCAGCCTATGCCGTAGCATCGACGGTAGAACGTTGTCTAGGTCAACAATACTAACTAAATATCTCACACAATATATATAATGTACCTGTGAAGATATCTCAACTCCCAAATAGAGGACAATATGATAATATGATAATGGTAAACAATACTCAATCATAATAACAAACTAGAGAAAGATATGGCATGATATGGAATAGAAGGAAAGAAATACAGAGTCAAATACATCACAAGTCCAAGTCCAGTCTCAACACAATGATCTCAAATAATAATACAATACCAAAGTATCTAACTAACATATATAATAACATGAATAAACTAAGTCTCATTGACTGCTGGTACTATCTCAAAAGGCTCTATGGGTGCTATCTCAACTGGCTCACCATCCTGTGGCCCGTAATACGTAGGACACCATTCCTCTAATAAATTATCTAAAAAATATTTCCAGTCCTGAATGGAGCGAAGTACAACCCAATATCAGTTTCCATAATTGACAGAAACTATGAAACAACAATAACAATGATAATAAATGATGGAAGTAACTGAACTAGAAATTATCACGAGGAAGAGCATCATGGTAAATAATGGCAAGGAACTAAAAATAATATGGTAATGAACAATAATGTAAGGAACTGGAATAAAGGAAACAATAATAGTAAATATGCCTTAAAATATTAGTAAGATAATATGATCGGCATGGGCCTAGCACGGGCTATATATAAAAGGTGAGCTAGCATGATCACACGTGAGTTGCATGGTCTGCTAACTATCACGGGCTACACTAAATCATGGGCTATAAGGAATGATCACATATCCACTAATACTTTCCAAACCCCCCAACTAGTACACGGATCCAAATTATAACACGTTATAACACGTATATCACACTTAACGGTCTATAATATCATGCACTATAATCACGGTCTATATAATCACTAAGATATCACTGTTCGCTATTAAATTTGAAAGTTCTAAAAGAGCTTGCTTTAATTAACAAATGAAAGAAAGTACAAAGAGGTCCTAGACAGACGATCTAAGTATAATATTTTTTATCTGGGGTGTGGCGATGGACAAGCAGTACTATGGCCTCTCCTTTACTCCGTGGAAGATCCAATGCAGGGTGAGGAAGCTTACGTTCTCTCTTCGCTCGTCTCGGTATGCTCTCTCTCTTTATTGGCCGGGGGTGGTAAGCTTTCTCTCTGAAGCAAAAAAAGCCAGCCATTTGAACGTTCAAGTTGCTCCTATTTATAGCCATCATGCTGATGGGCTATGGGTGGCTCATATGCCTTTGTTTGGTGGCTGCATAAGGCTCCTTCAACATAATACAGTTGTAACTGTAGCCGCATGCCATGGGTATATTGTCATGTGGTCTTGGTTGATATATGATGTTGAAGAGATCTTGGGGTTGTTTTCAACCCGTTGTGTGCGTGACTTGGTCAGCTGGACATGTAGTCAGCACCAACTGTGCGAAGATCTTTCCAGTTATAACGAAAAGATCTTGTAAGTTGGAGGCCACATAATAACTTGGCCGCATATTATCGCGATCACATATAAGCTCTCGTTTAGCCTTTGATCGTCTGGACACTCTGGCCGCATGTTCGCCAGGCCATATGCAAACTCTCATCTGACCTTGGTCAATGGACACTTTGGCCGCATGTTGGCGAGGCCACATGGCGTTGTAGCCGTATGGGGCATAGACGCATATGAGGGAACACGTGGCATGACACGTTTGTCGAAGTAATTAATACACTAATGTGACTTGTTATCTTTTTCTGAGCCATCGTTTTCATCAGTCTAGAAGCGTCTCAGAGTGATAAGTGATGTGTCAGAGCTTCTGACAGACATCGAAATCTGTGTCAGGAGGTTTTTATGCGACCTTCCTGCTCTGTGGTCATTCAAGTCGCATATTGTATACTATGCGGCTTTTCTGTGACTTGGTTGATCAGGCCACATATGGCTTCTCTGCGACTTGGTTGATCAGGCTGCATATGGCTTCTCTGCAGCTTGATTGTTCAGGCCGTATATGGCTTCTCTGTGGCTTATTGAATGGGCATGACTTTTATGCGACCTGCATGATTTTTATGCTTCTACAAGACCCCTTCAAATTTTCCAAAATGACAAGTTTGGAATACTTTAAAAAGAAGCATAGACGAGCGTTATTGGCCGCATATGCAGGTCATACCGTATAGTCCCGTTGTCGTATAGTCATCTCTGACAGGCTGTTCGATCATTAAATGAGGAGATTTGCTTTGATCTTTGCACGGATCTCTTAGGATTTTGCGCCGTCAATGGATAAAGTAGCTCAACTAACGATGAGTCACCGCCAACCGTTGTCGCTGCGTGGATCGAGGTAGATTGAAGATCGAGATTCAAATAGCCACCGTCGTCATCCGTTACCGCATTGTCCTCCCTATATATAGGGGAAAGAGAGAGAGAGAAGTCTTTTTCTCCAAACTCTATTTTCCCTTTCCTCTTCTTTGATATTTTCATTGCTCCCAAGGTTGCCTCCTCCGTCGCAGCCAAGAGGGCCCCTAAGGTCAAGAGAAAGTCCAAGAGTAAGGGGAAAGGTCGCTCTGCTACGGTGGACTCTCCGTTATTCCCATCCAATGTTCAGTCGCCTATTGAGGGTAGATTTTGTGAAGGAGACGAACACTCGAGAACACAAAGACACGTGTGATCCGTTGGACGCATTGATGCGTCTATGCACCAACTACTCACTACCTCAGAGGTAACCGGGCCGTATGGACGAGTTCTATCGCATGGATGACTCAGCCACATCCCTACCTTGATCCCGACAGAAAAAGAAAAGGCTGAGAAGTTCTTTGATGGGCTAAAATTCGAGCTACGAAGAATGATCGGACCCGTCGCACCTACTTCGTACACGGAAGTCCTTGCTGCAGCTCGACGTATGGAGCGTGTCATCAGACGAGAATCCAACCTGAAGAGGCCTTCCACAACAACACCAACCAGAGCACCGAATAGAGAAGCTGCCAAGAAACCTCATCTGCATTAAGCACCACAGGGAGCTGCATCCAAATCCCTAACTCTTCCTACTTGTTACTACTGCGGCAAGATAGGCCATGTTGAGAAGGAGTGTAGACGTAAATTCGGACTATGCTTAGGTTGCGGATCCAGACAGTATGCAGTGAGGGACTGCCCTGAGCGTAGAGAAGGAGCACCAAGGGCAAACCAACAAGCTCTACCTGCACCAGGAGGGTATCAACCAAGACCACCCTTGGCACTTCAAGCAGCACCCTTCCAGCAGGCCCAGCAACATCAGAGGGCACCACCTCAAGGACGCGGACAAGCTTTCGCGATGACTTTGGTGGACGCGCAGAATCATGGAGTAGCTAATCCGCGTAAGTTTTTATAGTTTATCCGTTTCTAGTATTGCTTTAGTTCGTGCCTGCTGGTTTGTGACCTTAGGCTTAACCTACAGTTTTAACTTGCTAATAATTGATAACCTAGTGATAACCTAATATGTTTTTAAAGAATATCCTAGATTTTTCTAAAAACTGAAATTTTCTAGATTTCCTATATTTGGGAAATTGCATAACTTCCATTGCTTAGGAAAATAATTTTTCCTATGTGTTTAAACCCTTAACCTTGACTTTTCTTCATCGTGTGTGCTTCGAATAAATTTTGCAACCGTGTCATCTCTGTTGACCGGTTATTCTTTGATTGCGAGGACGCAATCCTCTTAAGGGGGGTAGATTGTAAACCCCCTGATTTTTCAAGAATTTTTAATTTGGATTTTTCACAATTTTCTGAAAATTTTCTGGAATTTTTATTAATTAAAACTAAGGTATTTTGAATTTAAATAATTTTTAAATGATATTAAATAATATTAAAATATTATGAAAATAATATTTTATGGTGTAAAATAAAAAACTAAACATAGGGTAATTTTTCGGAAATTTATTGGACCCCGAAAGTATTTTTAAAGCCCTAAAAACAAATTAAGAATTAAACCAAAATAAACCTAGAAATAAACCCGGTTTATTTGAAATAAACCAAACCAAACTGCTGAACCGGACCGGGTTCATTTGAACCAACCCGAACCCTAGCGGGTCGGATCCGGGTCTATCTCGACCAGCTTAGACCCGACCCGACCCGCCTAAAACCCTAACCCTTTCTTCTTCCCTCCCCCGATTCCTCTCACTCCGGCGGCCGTTTTCGCCGCCGTGGCCGCCGGCGACCCTCCCGCTTCATCTCCCCCGAACGCCCGAAGCGCCTCCCCTTCCTCTTCCGTGTAACCTCCGGCCGTTCCCCTCTCCCTCTCTCCCTATAAAAGCCACCCCAGCCGCCCCGCTCCGCCTGGCCCTCTCCCTAGCTCCGTCGTCGTCCCCGACTCCCCTGGCCTCTCTCGACCGGACCTCGCCGCTACCAGCCTCCGGCCGCCTCGACCAGCTGCTTCCCTCCTCAGCCCGCAGAGCCCGACTCCGGCACCCCTTGACCCAAGCAGCCGCCCTAGCCGGCCCCAGCCTCGTCCACCGGAGACCGACGCCTCCCGCAGCCGCCCACGAGTGCCGCCCCGCTCCACCTCCGCCTAGCCCGGCCAGCGCAGCCTCCGGCGAGCTCCGGGAGTTCCTCCGGCGAGACCCAGCGCCTGAACCCTAACCCTAGCCATGTCCAGTGTATCGTATCCCCTTGTGTCGTGTCGCCTCGGACACGAAAATTCCTATTCAGCGGAGCCCTGTTCAGGTATTCTTTTCTCTCTCATCGAAGCTCTGTTTCTTGTTCCGTCAGTTGTGACGCGAACCCTGCGTGACCCTCTCGATGCCCGTGTAACCCACTCGGTGCGTCGCGTCCTGTGGTGATCGCGAACCGCGATCCAAAAACAGGAAAACCAACGCCCTGTTTTACCCCGGAACTGAGTACGCCCCCGCCAAACGGGACGACTTGGTCACGTGCGGTCTTTACCGATACGTGCGCGCTGTTGATACGGACGTGCTGAATTTTACAAAAGTTGATTTGGATGTGCGTGCACACCGAAATCAACGCGTATCCACCGACAATGCCCCATATCTGTCCTTTCTGGATCTCGCTGTAACTTAGTGTACACACGTCGGATCAAGACGAAACTTGCGTCATCGGACTCGTAGCAATACGCTGGTCCTGTGAACCAAGTTTGGTTCGATTCTGAGAACGTTGACAAAATCGCATATCGTGGGCCCCACAGGCTCTACTTGACGGGCGATTTTGAGATCGGCTCATCGGAATCCAATTCTGAAAGTTCCGTTGGGTTCGTATCATCGTTCCTGACTTGTTGACACTAAGTTGGATAAATTTGGAGATCTTTGACCCTGACACGTTTTTCAGTGCAAAGCGGCCCACTTGTGGACCCCGCTTTGACTTGAAAATGTCATTTTTGCCCTTGTGTCCAAATTGGACTCAAGGACAGGCATTTTTAGCTGATTAATATTTTCTGGATCTGATGGTGATGTCTATTTCAGCAACCGGAGTACTGCCTGCAAATCCCGCTGCTGCCAGAGCTACAATTGGAGCCGGAACCCCAGGCAAGTGTACCTTGCCAACTTGCAGTTTTTGTTACATATTTCTTTGACTTAATTATAACTGTTGTACATGCTTAAACCTAGGACCGTGTGACTTACTTAGCTTTCGATTAATAGTCGGGTGCCAACACCGTACGCGGGGTTGTGTAAGGTCAACTAGAGATGGATATCGTGACATTTACATTCTCGTACTTGCCATATAAAGTACATTATACCCAGGACACCTGACACGAATCATGAGACAGAATTGTCCTAAAATATTCAAGGTGATTCTGTATAGGATACAGATTTCATGACTTGGACATTATTTTCTTAGATCTTAATATATGACTTATTGTATTTGTTGATCTTGCGTGACATGAACATGAGACATTATGAAACTGTGACGTGAGATTACATTGGATGGAGAGAGAATTTACCATACAAAAGGCTAAATATATATATATATATATATATATATATATATATATATATATATATAATACTTTAATGGATTGTGCCTTAGACTCTGAAACAGAGCTTTGGTACCATACTGGCCCTTCGAGAAAATACTGCTATGGGTTTCTCCTACACTGATCCTATAGTAGTCTCAGCCCGAGTATGACTAAAACTCTCACTTGCATATTACTTAGCTGGTTTATTTATTTACCCTATTGTGTCCTTTATTTCTGTACTGCATTTATTTTGGCTTGTATTATCTGTACCTTGCTATGTCCCCTGAGGACCTGGAATGGATTATGTCTCCAGGATTAGCAGACGAGATCTACCCTGAGGTATACGGAACAGGAGCACTTCTCGGAACAGTACCAGACCCTGAGGACGAGGTGATCGCTGAGGACTTTTCCTGAACATCTGCTTCTCTATGCTCAGTTTTTATGGCAAATAAACTCTTTTGAATTCTTGTTTAAATAAACATTTGTAACAGACTTAATATCGGGTTGTTCTCCGATTTTATTTACTTGTGACTGGATGTTGTTTAATATTTTTGTTGATATTTCTGTATTTATTCTGTGGATAAGATTAGTAAACCCTGACCATTGTAATACAGCTTAAGTATGCCCTGATGGATCCATTAAATTGGGTTTGTCCATCGGTGCGTGCTGCTGGCCATTGCCACGTGGCTAGTCCCTCGATATTTTGGGACTGTGGCGTGATACTCTCTCCCAAGTTGATTCTCCTAGAGAGTGATTTCTCCATGCAACACGAACCAAGGGAATAGTCTGGTTCCGCAATATCTTCTCTCTACGATCCAAGATCTCCACCGGTTGTTCAGGATAGCTGAGTGTCGGTCCAACTTTGATCTCCGAGTGATCTAATACGTGACTAGGATCTGCCATGTACTGTCTCAGCTGCGACACATGGAACACGTTATGCACTCCATCTAGCAGGCGACAAGTCTAGTCTATAGGCCACTGCATCGACCGTTGCAAGAACACTGAAGGGCCCGATTATCATAGACTAAGCTTTCCTCCTCTACCGAAACGAATCGTGCCCCGTGTCGGAGAAATCCGTAGGAACACCAAATTGCCAACCTAGAACAACGATCTTAACATGCAATCTAAATAAAGCAATCACAAACCAACCAAAACAAATCAAACAATACCTGAAACTCTAGGGGTCTACGGTGGTTATCGGCCCAATGCCGTTGTCTGTCCTGTGCCACTCGTAGTCTGTCTCTGATAAGTTTCACCTTTTCTGCTGTATCCACGATCATTTATGGTCCTAACAAGGCTCTTTCTCCAACATCATCCCAAGATAAAGGGGTACAACACTTCCGTCCATATAAAGCCTTGAATGGTGACATCTCAATGCTGGCCTGGTAGCTGTTATTATAAGCAAACTCTACCAAGTGTAGATGATCCTCCCAAGAACCTCCGAGATCCAATACGCAAGTGCGTAGCATATCTTCAAGAGTCTGAATAGTCCTTTCAGACTGCTCGTCTGTCTGAGGGTGATATGCGGTACTGAACTTGAGCTGAGTGCCCAAGATAGACTGCAGACTCCTCCAGAAATGGGAAATGAAACGACTATCCCGATCTGAGACAATACTCACAGGAACTCCATGTAATCTAACAATCTGCTGTACGTACATCTTTGCTAGCTTCTCCGTCGAAGTACCCACTTTAAAAGGTAAGAAGTGGGCTGATTTGGTCAACCTATCCACGATGACCCAAATTACGTCCTTTCCTCCTGGAGAACGAGGAAGTCTCGAAACAAAGTCCATAGTCACGTGCTCCGACTTCCATTCTAGAATGGGTAAAAGTTGAAGCAATTCCCCTGGCCTCTGTCGATCTGCTTTCAACTGTTGGCACACTAAACATCGGGATACGAAGCATGCTACTTCGCGCTTCATACCATACCACCATACATGCTTCCTCAAATCTCGATACATCTTGTTGGCTCCGGGATGCATCGAGTACTGAGAGCGGTGTGCCTCCTGCAAAACTTTTTCGTGCAGCTCTCCACATGGCACGCACATCCTCGTGCCATGTCGTAAGGATCCATCATCCGCAATAGTAAAGTTATCTATCAATCCTGTCTGAACTTGTGCTCTAATATTCCTTAGAGTCTCATCATCATATTACGCAGCTCTAATTCTGTCTATCAGCTCTGATTGAATCTGCAGTCCTCATCATCATACAGGAGATAGAATCTCGGTGGACCCGAAGAAGATCTCAGCAGTTGAATCATGGTCTACCCTGAGTTCAGTAGCAGAGATCAGGAGCTTCCTTGGATTAGCAGGCTACTACCGGAGGTTTGTTCAGGACTTTTCCAGACTTGTAGAGCCGATGACTAGGCTGACCAGGAAGGACATAGAATTCGTCTAGACTGAGGATTGTCAGTCAGCATTTAAGGAACTAAAGAGGAGATTGACCACAGCTCCCATCTTGATACTACCATCAGGAGCAGGAGGATTTTTTATTTACAGTGATGCATCAGGGAAGGGTTTGGGTTGTGTGTTACAACAGCACGGGACGGTGATTGCCTATGCTTCCAGGCAATTACGCCCGCATGAGAAGAACTACCCAAACTATGATTTGGAGTTGGTAGCGGTTATCTTTGCTCTCAAATTATGGAAATACTATTTATATGGAGAGAGAGTAAATATCTTCACAGATCATAAGAGCTTAAAGTATGTGTGTTTACACAAAAAGAGCTCAACATGAGGCAGCGGCGATGGTTGGAGCTGATGAACGACTTTGACATATCTTTGCAGTACCATCCAGGGAAGACCAACGTAGTCGCGGATGCTTTGAGCAGGTATCCCGTGGCTATGTACTTGACTAAAGATAGACATTTATTGGCAGATCTTAACAGTTTGGGCAATGAGGTATTAATTTTGGAAGTTGCAGCACAGATGTAGGGACTTCAGGTTCTGTCGGAGCTGATGGACCGAGTTAGAGCCGGAGAGTATGAGGATGAGTCTCTGAGGAGCATCAGAGTACAGGTTCAGATCGGGTTGGCAGAGGACTTTTTTGTCGCAGATGATGGATCATTGCGACACAGTACCAAGTTGTGTGTACCGAGAGGAGTATTGCACGAGAAGATTCTGTAGGAGGCGCATCGTTCTCAATACTCTGTGCATCCAGGTGCCAACAAGATGTATAGAGACATGAGGGAGCATATATGGTGGTATGGCATGAAGCGGGAGGTAGCTAGCTTCGTGTCCAGATGCTTAGTTTGCCAGCAGGTTAAGGCAGAGAGACAGAGGCCAGGTGGATTGCTTCAGTCTTTACCCATTCCAGAGTGGAAATATAAACATGTGACTATGGATTTTGTATCAGGGCTTCTGCGTTCTCCAGGAGGAAAAGATGCGATTTGGGTCATCGTAGATAGGTTGAACAAATTAGCCCACTTTCTACCATTTAAAGTGGGTACATCTACGGAGAGACTTGCGGAGATGTATGGGTGCCAGATTGTCAGATTGTACGGTGTTCCAATGAGCATAGTCTCGGATTGGGATAGTCGCTTTATATCCCATTTCTGGAGGAGTTTACAGGCTAGCTTGGGTACTCAGCTTAAGTTCAGTACCGCTTATCACCCTCAGACGGACGGACAGTCGGAGATGACTATTCAGACTCTCGAGGATATGCTACGCACTTGTGTTTTGGATCTTGGAGGTTCTTGGGAGGATCATCTTCACTTGGTAGAGTTTTTATATAACAACAGCTACCATGCCAGTATTGAGATGTCATCATTTGAGGCGTTGTATGGACGAAGGTGCCGCACTCCGTTGTCCTGGGATGATGTTGGTGATAGAGCTTTATTGGGACTAGAGATGATAGTAGAAACAGTAGAGAAAGTGAAGCTTATCAGGGACAAACTTCGAGTAGCGATGGACATGCAATGGCATTGGGCCGATAGCCACCGGAGACCTTTGGAGTTTGAGGTATAGCTTTAATTTTGTCTTGCTTATGTTTGATTATTGTTTGTAGAGTGCTAAGGTTGTGTTTCGTGCTAGGTTAGCGGTATGGTTTTCATGAGGATTTCTCTGACACGTGTCACGATTTGTTTCGGTGGAGGTGGCAAGCTTAGTCCGTGATTCATCGGACCTTTTAGTATTCTCGAAAGGGTCGGTGCAGTTGCATACAGACTAGACTTACCACCTGCACTGGAGGAAGTGCACAAAGTGTTTCATGTGTCACAGCTGAGACGGTACGTGGCAGATTCCAGTCATGTGTTGGATCACTCGGAGATAGAGGTGGGCCTTACTCTTAGCTATCCAAAACAACTAGTGGAGATTCTGTATCGGAGAGAGAAGGTGCTGAGGAACCAGATGATTCCTTTGGTGTGCATCATGTGGAAGCATAACTCGCCAAGAGAGAGTACCTGGGAGCGAGAGGCCGAGATGCGCGAGCGATATCTATATATATTCGAGCCGTGAGGTATAATTCTTTCTTGCATTGTATTGTTTGCTTTGATAGATAGTTTCTTCCTCAATTTTGAGGACAAAATTTTTCTAAGGTGGGTAGGATTGTCGCCCTCACTTTTTCACTCAAGGGTAGTTTAGTAATTGACATGGGTAATTTTAATTTTAGGATTGATTGTATTTAATATTTCGGTATGAATGATTATTTAATTATTATATTATTTATTGGTTTCTAGTTATAGATTTATTTTTAGACTAGTGTAGTGGACCAAACCCATTTATTAGAATGCATGAACCAACAGTTTAGATTAGTTAGATTGAGCCCATTGATTTAGGCCCATGGATTAGGAGGTTGGATTAATTAGAGAAACCATTAGACTAGAACCTTTTCTCCCTAATTAAATTCTTTATGAGAGGACCCAAGGGGTATTTGTGACTTTTTATATTGCATGAAGGGGCACATATGGCCGGCCATGGTAGAGAGGAGAGAGAAATCATTCACTTCACTAATTTCTCAAATTTTAGATCTACTTTTTCCCTCTTCCAAATTCCCTCCATTTCCTCGTCAATTCTCCACCAATTCTTCACCAATCTCTTTCTAAATTCTTTATTGAGGCTTCTAATCAAAGATCTATAAGAAGAAAGCAAGGAGCAAGGAGGAGGAGGCCAAGATCTACAAGGAGAGGAGCTACCTGGCACTTGGAAACTTTTCATTAGGAATCCATCTTCCAATAGGAATATTCTAGTTTTTCCCTTTCTATTAGACTCTAGATCTAAGATTTAACCATGAGAAACCAACCCACATGCATAGGCTACCCATAGGAATTGGTTTTAGGTTCATCGGAGACCTACAGTGGAAGTTATGTCCAATTTGGTACCAATTTTGGAAGAATTCTGAGATTGGCACAAGCAGTGCTTGTCATTGGGTTCTAATAGATCTAATTGACATTTGATTGCTTATTTGTAACTAGTATCGTGTCCATAATTGGATACGTATAGGCCGTATCTCGTCAATTTGACGAAACAGGTTGATTTTGGGGGTTTTTCTCCGACACGGGGCCTTGTGCATATCATATTGTGACACGAACACGTAGATACTCTAATTACTATACGTATTATTCATAATTAGCGTATTAGACTAGCTCGTGTCCTCCGGGATATGTTTGGTTGTGTGTTGGAGCCGTATCGTAAGTGTATCATAGAGAAAGTGTGATACGGGTGCAGTGCACTCCACGTGTTTGTTGTTTGGCCTTTTTGCTATACGTACATGTATAATTATATATATATATATATATATATATATATATATATATATATATATATATTAATTGGGTGATATATGTATGCATATAATAGTGTATTTGAGTTTATGTATAGGTGTGTGTCTACGTGTGTGTGTGTATATATATATATATATATATATATATATATATGTTAGTGTTTATGCTTTAAAGTGATATGTATGAGAGATATTATAGGTATTTATGTATATATATAGTTATTTATATGTGTATACGTACATATATATAGCTAGTTATCTATTTTGGTGGGTGTCTATTGGATATATATATATATGTGTGTGTGTGTGTGTGTGTGTGTGTGTGTGTGTGTGTGTGTGTGTGTGTTATGTGGTGTGTGAGTGAGGTTGTGGTTGTGCTAGAGGGGTTGCACAACAATATGGAGAGCACTACAGCAGTGCTCAGCAAGAAGGAAGATAACAGTATCAGCAAAGGGGTGTTAGCAGTTAGGGTGCAGTATAATGCAGAGTGAAATCAGTGCAGCAACTATGCAGAGGAGCTACACAGTTCAGCAGCTCGGGCAAGTCTGTACTATTCACCGTTCAGCAGCTCGGGCAAGTCTGCATAGTTCATAGTTTAGCAGCTCGGGTAAGTCTACACAGAGCAGCAGTAGCTCGGGCAAGTGAAGAGAGGGGAGCAGCAGCACGGGCAAGTGAAAAGAGCAAGAGCAGCAGCTCGGGCATGGGGGATGAGCCAAGCACAGTATCAGTATCAGTTTTGATACATTTACTGTTCAGCAGTATCAGTGCAGATATGCACAGTATCAGAGTGTATCCAGTTCAGTTAGTGTTCCAGTGTAGAGCAATAGCAGTTAGTCTAAGGTTTTGGTTTAGTTAGTTATTTATTAGTTAGTTAGTAGCTAATTTGCAATTGTTAGTTAATAGTTAATATAGTTAGTTTAGTTATTAGTGATTTATTAAGTTAGCTTGTAGTAGTTAGTATATATATATATATATATATATATATATATATATATATATATATATATAAGTATTGCTAACTAACTATTAGCATACTAGCTCATATATGTGTCTACACTAACGTGTATATATATATATATATATATATATATATATATATATATATTAGCATACTAGCTCATATATGTGTCTACACTAACGTGTATATATATATATATATATATATATATATATATATATATATATATATATTTGTTGTATTAGTTGATAAAGTATAGTAGCTAGTTATGTATACTATTGGTATTTTATTTTAGTGGTTTGATAATTTATAGTAGTTAGTTTATGGTTTATATATATATATATATATATATATATATATATATATGTATGTATTAGCTATGTTAGTATTTGGGATACCTAGGTATTACCAAGGTATTGGGTCGATACCCAAGGTATTAAGTTTGGGTATCAAGATAGGTGCGATACGCATTGGTGCAAGGCCAAGGTATCCTATTTCAATTTATTTGATATAATATTATAAGATTTGACTTGAATATATATATATAAAACCTTATTTTCATATTCAAAACTTGCGTATCTTGGGATACGGCTCTTTGAGTGCCTTGTTGTATCTTAACTTAGCTAGCATAGTATAGTTTCATAATGTATCGACTTAGTGACTTAGTATTAGACTTTTGCAACCTAGATTTTATTGGTTTGACTTAGAAATGGCGTATCGACCTAGAATTGCATCAACTTTATTTATTTTTATTCTTGAATCTTATATTGATGCAACGTACCATATATAGGTTGTGTGACACCAGCTTGGGCATCGAGAGACACACCTTGCTCAGGACTTCAGGCGAGTACATTTCTCTAATAGTTTTTAATTCATAATATTGTATATATGCATGTTCTAGGATTGTATACATTGATCTCGACACAGTGATTTCACGGACTGGTACTATATGGATCCCGTTATGAAATATCATCCCCTACCGTGTTCAGCGGGTACTTGTGTACATTGTATCTCATCATGTATATTGGGTATTTATTATATTTCGTGTTCACACACTGATCGTGTTTAGTGTGCTTATTCGTGTACACCCACCGCTCGTGTTCGGTGGTTATAATATTTGTGTACACCCATTGCTCGTGTTCAGTAGTTATTCGTGTTCGTAGTGTGTCGTGATTTGATCTATCGGTATTAGTTGTGGATGGGAGAGTATGAGTTGATTATGTGATCAAAGCCATTGTTACATCGTGTACATTCTGGTTACATACCTCACTTGTAATCGTCTTACCTGATCATGTTCACCCAACCCGATCACATAATGAACTTGTATTCTGAGGCACATTAGTTAGTTTAGATTACAGTTATTTCATCTTGTTGATATTCATATTATTGATCTATATTCTTGTAAATTACCTGTATATCCATTGTTCATCATTCATATGTTTAGTGATCTAATATTTTATTTCTATATCTGTTTATATGCTCGATTATGCTATTGAAACTGCTTTCAGAGGTATGTACTTCGCTCCAATCCTGACTGGATATATTTTTCCAGATGACTGGCTTTTAGAGCAATGTCCCACATTCCACGTGCCGCAGGACGGTATACCTATAGAGGATACTCCTATTGACCAAGAGGACTTAGTTGCAGAGCCCGAGGAGGTCTAGTTATATTTGTACTGGATTGTATTAGACTATTCTTTTGGTGGATTCACAACTTGTATATATTATTTCAGATTGTGGATTATATTCTTATTCTTTCCTTCGTTAGTCCATTCGTGCATTATTTTTCCTTAGTTGTTTTGTGATTGAGATTAGTTATTCATGTAAGATACCATATTGCTTCTCCATTTGGAGTTGAGATGATTGACAAGTACCATATTATATTGTTGAGATGTTAGATAGTTAGAAATGATCCAGACAGCGTTCTACTGCCGATTCTGCGGCGTAGGCTAGATGTAACCACGTACTCGTGCCCGATTATCCGGGTGCGGGTCGTGACATGAATATACTTATATATATATGCAATAAGGTGAGAGAAAGCAAATGCAACACCAAGATGTACACTAATTTTTCTCTGAGAGGACTAGTCCAGTCCCGAGAACTCATGCTCAGAGTTTTATCCACTTTAATCACCAATAGAGAATCACAAGCTTTGATCTGAAGGATTGCCACTTCTTTACACCACGAGGTTTGATCCGAAGTCTCATAACTTCACAACAAGAGAGAGAGAGAGAGAGAGAGAGAGAGAGAGAGAGAGAGAGAGAGAGAGTGAGTAACTGATGGAACCAAGCTCTTTATAACTCTGAAGACTTCTAGATCGAGACTGCACTTGGCACTAGGAAGGCTAGGGAGTTTCTCTTTGATATGGGAAATTTAAGGCTTAGATGTTTTCTCATAATAGGATAGAAGATTAAAAATCGTTGAGTGAGTAGGAATATAGAATTCCAATCCTATTTATAGTGTGTAGGCAAACTGAATTCGGCCAGAATTTAGATGGGGTTTAATTCAAATTTCCAACTGTTGGGCCAAGAAATCAGTAGCTAATTGAACTGGTTGATTTTATACCAAAAGGGTAACCTAGTTCGGTTTGAGTTCGGCCCGAGTTCAGTCTCTAAGTATGGTAGACTTTATAAATGAATGTGGCCTAATTTGGTGGATATGTTCTTTGGTTTATTTGAGTGAACTAGGTATCTAGGTATATGTACTTGGATTTGCCAGGCAACTCAGCTTACATCAGTCCTAGACTTAAATAAATAAAAGATTACATTTGAATATGGAACCAATAGCTGGTGCAGAGTCTCACTTTAGTACTGACGGAGTTGATATGCTTTGCATCGAGTATCTGCTTCATCTGTATTTTAAATCTGATGTTTGATGATTATCAGAATCAGGTTGACTGTGACACTTTGTGTCAATAATCTCCCCCATCATGATAATTGACAAACTATGCCCAAATACACATAGGTGAGTCTAATGTAGCCTTTGATGCAAGTAATTTGAAATGTAGAAGAAGATTCCTTGTACGTAGATCTTTTTGTTGAAAATAAGCTTTTTAAGAAAAGCTCCCCCGTAAGTAGATCTTTCCTTTGAACGTGAGCACTTGAATGACCTGTAACTTGTCATTTCTTTATAGCAAAATTAGGTGCAGGTATATCAAGAATATAGATATAAATATATAACAATTATATGTAATCAATCATACATCAACCATAATTGTCATATTTTGTTATCACATTTTTTTATTTCTTCCCCTTTGTCAATATATCATAGGAGAAAATAAAACTCTCCCGTAACGAGTGATTATGACAAATTGAGGAAATAGACATATTAATCAGATAAAAGTATCATGCATTATTTAATCAAAACAAGTATCAAGACATGCAAATATCTAGATGGAAATAACTAAAATAGCATAAAAGTTTTACGAACATTTTCAAAAAATGTTTCTGGTACACTGAAATAGAAAACGAATAAATCCATATAGCCAAATGAAACTATCACACATCATCATCAGCAGCATCAACAGGCGGGTGATCATCAAAATATGCCCCGATAGGGTCGAAGTACTGCTGAACAAATGGATCATCGATCCTATAGCTTGAGCGGGAAGGATCATAAGCCACTAAGTGAGGTACAGTAGGATGATAGACTAGATGATAATAAAAATCTGCTAGGGAGTTGGCTATTGTGTATGCCTGGATAGTGGTACGATAAGACTGGTCTCGAAGCCGAGTAATAATTATAGTGTTATGCTCCTGGTGTTGAGCAGCTATCATCTTGTTTTGCAACCTGAATTGCTCACGGAACATCTCTTAGATCGAGTCCAAGATAGTAGACTGTGAAGATGATGATGGAGTAGGAGTTGGAGCAGGAGGAGCTGGAGCTGGATCAGCTGGTGCATTAGAATCAGATCTGGATGAGTCATCCTCATCAGGAACGAGAGGAGTAGGCTGAATCCTGTGGGCTTTGGTTAGATAAGCAAGCTCAGATAGATAAGTGGGTTCTTCCATAGGAATATGGAAGTGCTCAAAGATGAGTGGTAGATACATGGCATAAGGAAGTTAACGTTTGTGTTTACAATAGTCAATTATCTGCCTAATCATGGTCTTAGGAAGACTAAAGGGAGTGGATATGTAGAAGTGATATAAAGCAGATATCTTCCTATAGGTTAACATCATCTTTGGAGGTTTGCTTTGGAATGATAGCAGAGTATATGATACGGTAAAGTTCATAAAAGTATTGGTTGAAATAACGAGCACAAAACTTTCCACCAGGACATGGATGAGGGGCACAAAGTATGTCCCTGAAAGAATCAAGAGTGATGTCATCTCGGAGATTAAGTTTGTCGATCTCAACTAGGGCATCTCCCTCGTTAGGGATTTCAAGGATTTCACCCAGAGTTGTATCATCAAATTCAATGTCGATCCCACCCACTCTCGAAGAAATAGACTATTGATCATGAGATAGATTACAATAAATCATGCGAATGATATTCAAATAAATAGGTTTTCTAGTTTTGACTAGACGATGAAGATATAATTCTACAAGTTTAGGTTTTTGGGCATGAAAAGTAGTAAATTTGATAGGATTTCCCTTGCAAATATTTCTTTGCACAAAATTATTGAACCATAAATTTGAGGCATCAAGAAAAGTAAAAATGAAGTCACCATATTCACCGGGGTTTGGAATGTTTGGAGAAAATAGGAAATATAGAACATCATAAGGTTTGGGAAAAGAAAGCTTTATTTGCTTTTCTTCTCTTTTTTCCAAATTTAGGAGCCATGAATTTAGGGTTTGAGAATGTGAAGGATGTACCTTGAAAAGATTAAAGAAGATGAAGGAGAATCTCACCATAATCACCAATAGAGAATCACAAGCAGAGAATGTGAAGGATGTACCTTGAATTTAGAGTTTTATCCACTATAATCACCAATAGAGAATCACAAGCTTCGATCTGAAGGCTTGCCACTTCTTTATACCACGAGGTTTGATCTGAAGTCTAGCAACTTCACATCTAGAGATAGAAAGAGTAAATGATGGAACCAAGATCTTTACAACTCTGAAGAATTCTAGACCAAGACCGCACTTGGCACTAGAAAGGCTGGAGAGTTGCTCTTTGAGATGAGAAAGTTAAGGCTTAGATGTTTGCTCATAATATGATAGAAGATTAAGAATCGTTGAGTGAGTAGGAATAAATAATTCTAATCCTATTTATAGTATATAGGCAAACAGAATTCTACCAGAATTTATATGGGGTTTAATTCAAATATCCAACCGTTGGGCCAAAAAATCAGGAGCTAATTGAACTGGTTGATTTCATACCAAAAGGGTAACCGAGTTCGTTATGAGTTTGGCCCGAGTTCGATCTCTAAGTATGGTAGACTTTATAAACGAATGTGGCCTGATTTGGTGGATAGGTTCTTTGATTTATTTGCGTGGACTAGGTATCTGGGTATAGGTACTTGGATTTGCCAGTGCGACTCAGCTTACATCAGTTCTGGACTCAAATAAATAAAAGATTACATTTGAATATGGAATCAATAGCTGATGCAGAGTCTAACTTTAGTACTGACAGAGTTGATATGCTTTGCATCAAGTATCTGCTTCATCTGTAATTTAGATCTAATGTTTGACGATTATCAGAATCAGGTTGACTGTGACCACTTTGTGTCAACAGGTTTGTCACCCTCACTTTTTCAATTAGGGATAGTTTAGTAATTTGGCATGGATATTTAATTTTAGGAATAAATATTTATATTAGTGTGCTATGAATATTTAATTGATGCTTGTATTATTTATTTATTTATTTATTTATTAGTATGCTATAAAATTATTTGTGACTTGTATTATTTATTTATAGTTAGGAGGCTAGCCCAAATAGTTAGACTTGACACTTGTGAACCAATTGACTTGTCATGACAATTATTGAGCCTAATATGGATCCAAGTCCAATAGCCCATTCTCATTAATTCATTAGGAGGATTAGACTTAATTTGACTTAATTAGAGATCTTCCAAAATTGTTCATCCTTAATCCTATTCATAATTGGATGAAGAGGGGGTGATTTGGATATTCAATGAGACTTAGAGGGGAAGGAATAGGACCGACAACAATAAAATGAGGCTCTTCTTCTCTTTTCTCTTTATTTACTTCCATTTTAGATCCCCAATTTTATTAGATCCCCAATTCACTTCATTCCCTCCATCAATTCAACCCCAAATTCTTTTATTCCCTCTCATTTCCACTATTAGAAGAGCTTGGAGCTTGGATTGACAATGAGAACTTAGAGAAGGAGCTTTGGCAAGAAGATCGTGTCCGTATCATGTCTATTGTGCTTGTCATTGGAAATCCATCTCCCAATAGGTATAGATATAAATTTATCTCTAATTTGAGTCTCAAATCATGCATTTGACTCTTAGGAATATCCTAATGGCATAGGGCTACCTATAGGATGAAGTTCTAGGCCTAATTGTTAGGAATTAACTTTTTTACATAAGTTTTTGTATGCAATTTGGGGGAATTTCGGGATTGACACATCAAGTGTGTGTCATGAGCCTAATTTAGTCATATTAGACTTAAATCGAGGTTGTGGGACTAGATACGTATCCACAATTGGACACAAGTATGCCGTATCACGATATAGTGTGATACCGTGTGATACAGAGCTGTATTTTGTGTGTTTTGTGCAATTACTTCTCAATTCTCATTGTAGCAAGTTACTTTAGTTGTTTTAATATATATTTGATATATACAAATGATAAATTATGGGAATTATGGTTTTTGACACTTGAGTTGGATACGTATCATGAGTTCATCAAGTTGGCACTCTAGGTGTTTGGGAAATTGATACTAGTATATATATATATGTGTGTGTGTGTGTGTGTGTGTGTGTGTGTGTGTGTGTGTGTGTGTGTATGTATAATTAATAGAGTGTGTAAATTGGTAACTGTGAACTAGGACTGAGTGTGTCATGACCTGCACCCAAAAAATCGGGCATGAGTCGTGGGTACGTCCAGCCTACGCCGCAGCATCGGCGGTAGAACGCTGTCTAGGTCTACTATCTAGCTAACAATCTCATGCAATCAATATATATATCTGTCATGATCTCAACTTCAAACGGAGGAACAATAAGATAATGATAATCACAAGTACTCAATCACGAATCTAAGCCCGATAAGATAACACAGAAATCTAACAACTCCAAAGTCTAAACAACTGCTACTAAAATAACAACAACAACAATAATAATAATAATACAACATCCTGAATCATATACAATACAAGGTCTCAATCCAAAACCAGGGACAAATCCGGTACCAAAAGCTAATAAATACAATAACTGAGGTCCTAGTGATCCCGGCTACTAACCCGAAAATTACTCCTAAACTAGGGGGTCCCTGTCTGCACCATCGACAGGCTGAGGTACATAAAATGTCGGACACCAATCTTCCGGATCCTCTGGAAAAAATATGTCCAGTCAGGACTGGAGCAAGTACACCTCTAACAGCAGTTCCAGTTAAATGATAAAAACTGTAAAGCAGTTGTAGCAAGTAGCAAGGAGAATAAAATAAGTATGAACAAGAAATATATACATATCACTGGTGCATAAAGGTAAAGATACATGAATATCAGAAGCAAGATAGTAATGACTGCAAGATACAAGAAATCTAAACTAAGATCAAGTATGTGCACAATGTCGTGAAGTGAGTCCAGCAAGAGTACATATAATGAGTTAAGTCCAGAAACTATAAGTGAGACCAGCAAAAAATGCAAGAGAGTCCAGACTAGAAAGAATGAACTCGTGTCTTTGAAATACCTGTTTCGACATGTAAACGGCTAGGGGGTAAGTACGGCTCAACGCACACTGGGTGTGCGGCTGCTATTATTCTATATTAGACCAGAGGGGGTGATTCCAGTTGGAAATATTTATATGTCTACTCGAGTATTTCCCCACCCCGACTAGTACAAGTGAATCCAAGACTCGATATGTAAATCAAGTATGAGTCCAGCTAGAAACTTGAGTGATGCCTGTAGTGAGTCACGATGTGATGCCAGTAGGTGATTCCAGAATAGAGGCCAGAAACATAAAATATACGTGTCGTAAATAAATGAATTCAGAAATACTAGTCCGTGTCGTGCTAGAAAATATATATATACACACACAAACACACTCACACACCTCTCAAACACACACAAACACTCATACTACACTACACTACACACTCACACCTATACACAAACACTCACTCACACTCACACCTACACAAACATATATATATATATACACTCATACAAACACACACACACTCATACATACATATATATACACACACAACCATATATATATACACACACTACCATACATATATATATATATATATACATAAACACCTATCCACACTCACACACACGCTCACAAACACACACTCACACACTCTCACACAAACACTCACACAACTACACACACCTACACATACACAAACACCAACACACACACTCAACCACACTCACCCCTACACCCAAAAACACATATATATATAAATATATACTCGAAAACTCTAGCACATACTCTCCGGAGCTAAACCAATGCACACACAAGCCCAAATCCTAGAAACCAAGTCGAAATGGCCATTCAGTCATTTCGACAAATACGTGGTGTGCGGTTCGCAAAACCTCGGAAAACGCACACCAAACCTACTCGGAATTGGCCCAAAATTTACCTACGGGTTCTAATCGATGTCTAGATCATAAAAAAAATGCTATCTCGTCGATTCTAGATCCGTGGCAAAAATACGCATGCACATAGAACCTACGACGACGAAAATCCCTAAATCGTCCTAAACGCCCAAATCTCCGCGACACGACCTCACATGTCCGAACGGAGACACGTACTTATCCTTAAGACATCCAAGCACGTCTATCTAGGTCCATCTAACCTAGGACAACACCAAAAATTGGGCCATTCTCGGATTTCACCCAAAATTAATACAAAATCTAATGCTAAAGTCTCCAAACACATGCAAACAAGCTCCAACCTCCTCCCACGGATAGCCCTAAGGTCTAGGAAGATTCTAAACTACTAATTACACTATATTAGAGTAATCACAAGGGGGAAAATCAGGGTTTACCTCTTAGGAGTTGGAATCCCAAGCCAAAGTCTCCAAAAATCCCCAAATTCACCACACCAAGCCTCCAAGCTTCCAACCCAAGCTCCAACACCAAATCTAAGCTCTACCCACCTAGGTTAGGGAAAAAAAAGGTTAGGGTTTACAATAGAGAGGAAAGCAAGTGAAGGAAGAGAAGAAAAATGGAAAAACTTACTTGATTGGAAGAAATTGGAAGAAAGAAAGAAGAAGAAAATGGAGAGGAGAAGAAGAAGAAGAATAAGAAGAAGAAGAAGTGAAGTGAAGTGAAGTGAATGAAAGGGAGGGGGTCTGCTGGTTTGATCGGGCTAAGGGGTAGGAAATAGGTTAGGGTTTGACAAAATGACTAAAATGCCCTCCAAATCAAGTCATCCTAAATGGGGTTGGGTTTGGGGTTCCAAATGCACTCAAATAAATCCCTAATCACTCCAACTAACTAATAAAAATATAAATAACTATTTTAAGCCAATAAATAAGTCTAACAAGGGTGTTGGTTGGGTCTGGCATGGGTCCACTAGGGTCTGACATGGGTCCAGGCTAGCCAAAACACTATAATAATTAATAAAAAATAATACAACCAACAATTAAATATAAATACAAATATTTATAATAAATACACAATTAACCAAATTAAAATAAAAAAATACCCTGCTCTAGAAATGGGGTAGTGATAAGCCTACCCTCCTTACAAAATTTCGTCCTCGAAATTTAAAGTAGATCGCACTTCTTCTAGGTCAAACCCCCAACAATCACTGTAAACCCCCTCGACCAGAAATTAGGGTTAAATTATTTAATTAGCATGATTAGGGTTAATCTGATTTAATTATGATTAATATCTAGTATTATAAATACCTGTGAAATGATTTGATTAATTGGGTTGATACCATAGCTGTTGCCCTAAAACGAATGCTACATATTTGACCTAGACATGTAAACCCATCATATTGAACCTAGAACAAACCCCGGATACGGATTTTCGTGCCTGATTTTAGTCGCACAAAAGTCGTTGCAAACGTCCGCGCACAAATTAATTAAAATGCGTAATTACGTTCGCTGCCCGTTCCAATTGACATTGAGACCCAACCTCAACCAGTTTTGACCAACCCAGATCACGATAATATTGTACACTGAGCCTACTACACCAAAGACCCTTGTCCAACCAAATTTAGACTCCCGGTTTTTAATTAAATTAAATTAGAAACACCGTTACATTAATTAAGAATTAATTAATGTGGTGACCTAACCTAAATTAAATTGGACCCAACTCCAACCCAAACCCACATCCACACCCACAAGCCTCATACAAAATACCATACACCACCCTAGTCCAATGAGGAACACCAAACATGGTGTTTGTTTACATTAAATCCCTAATTCTAATTATTGTGCAAATACCAAATTGTTCAGGGGCCTAATTGCAAAATTGCAATGAGGTGTCCCCCTCTCATTGGCCCAAACCATCATGGAGAAAAGCATTGGTAATGACCAATCATATGCATTTGATTTCCTCCCCTTTCCTATGTACCTACATCACTTTATGTAGGGCACATCATGGCCCTACATTTCAAATGACTAAATCCTAGCCCTTCCCTCAACATGTAGAAGCTTCCCCAACTCCCCAAAACCCTCCTACAGCCGGCCCTAATCCCTAGGCAGCCCCCTCTCACTCTCTCTCCTACATATACATGCATTAGTACTCATTAAAAGAAAAACAAAACCCTAAAAATACCCAAAACCCCATTTTCCCCAAACCAAACCCATCCTTCAGCCGACCCCAACTTCACTTCCCCGAGCCCGACGCCGGCCAAGTGCAACCACCAGACGCCACCACACAGACCCGACACCTTCGCCGGACCGTCCCCCCACCTGCCACCACCGCCAACCACCACTACGCCGCCGGCAGCCACCTCCCCACCAACATCCCCAACCCGACTACTCCCTCCCCCGAGTGCACAGTCGACCACCCCATCGTCTCGTACTCCCCCACCACCGCACCTCCGACCACCAAACTTCACCGAGCCCTCCCCCAGCTAGTCCTCTTCCTCCCCATAAATTTTCAGCCGACGACGTCGACGCACCGGAGAGTTCTCGCCCCCGCAGCGCTGGAGCTGTGCTAAACCGCTGCTGCTGCCGACCCCTCCCCGCGCGACGCCGGAGCGCCATCCGGCCACCCCCGCCGGCGACGATCCACCACCGGACTCTCCTCGACCCGAGCTTCGCTGAGGTACATCATTTTATGTATAAATACGGGTATTCGAGTACGTATTTATGGCTGCAAGTATATATATATATAGTTTCATGTATTAATTTAAGTATTTAAATGCGTATTCAATATTAAGTACTGTATTTTGTATTTATCAGTATATATATCTAAAATACTCCTGTATAAATTCTGTAATATATATATATATATTTATTATAATTAATATTATATATAATGGAAATTATATACGTGTATTTGTGTATGTATATAAACATCTATTTTGTATAAATATATATATTTATATGTAGATATATATAAATATATGTATGTATGTACAATGTATAAAATAGTAAGTTTTTAATATCAATCATAATAAAAGAAATTTCTGTGATTAAATATTATATAAAATATAATACTATTTTCTTAGTATATTTACGTATTAATACTTATACATATGTAGCATGTATAAAATTATGTATGTATGTTCAATCTAGATGGATGTATATGTTTAAATATATAAATTTATGTTATTACAAATTATGTACAGATATTTAATAGGTGTATTGTTAGTATATACTAATTAATACATAAGTGCTATTTTTGTACTAATGAACAAATATAATATTTTATTTAAAATAATTAAATATGATATAGTGTATATGTATATGTTAGTGTTAGCTATATATACATACAGCCCCGACCCTTGACAGCTGTAAATACAAACAGTGTGTCTTAGTCATGCTTTTGTAGCAACTAATTTGGTCATTACTATATCCTATATAGGATTGCTGGACACTACTGCTGAGGCATCAGGAGCAGGGCTTTGGATTTCGCAGCTACCCGGGACAGGCAAGTATACCTTGCTGGATTACTGCTTTAAATTTAAATGTTAAATATTTTAAATATACATGAACTGTGCGCGTCCGAGAATGACTCGGGTGCGGTCGACATTGCGTCGATGTGTAGTGTACTTGACCTAGTTGCTAGCTGACTCACCCACTGTGAGGATATTTGATATCTTCCTAGACCGTGACACTTACACGATGATACATTCATATTGGGATGCGGGTCCGCGTACCCGATTCGCTATCGGTGCGTACGACATGCATCACGGATTAGTCTATTTACTAGAGTAGTATAGTTAGCTGAGACTTGGCATCTAGATACGGTACACTCAAGTCGTGCATTCGACTTGCGTATCTACATTGGGCAGGAAGGACAACTGATAAACGTATGGGATACCCCCACCGGATTCCGTGGTATCCAGAGGAACCATAGACCCGGTGACTCCCTATATTCAGATACCACGCTCTACGGAGTGTTACAGACGTATATATACATTGCAGACACCACGCCCTTAGAGTGTGGACGATATACTTATACACAGATACCTCATTCCTCGGAATGATGGACTTTGCAGATACCACACTCTAGAGGACGTTGGACGTTATGCCTACACCTACTTATACGTTCCTAGGTTGTCCTTATATTGCATTCACTTAGATGGTTAGCACACCCCCTCTTTACTTTTATTTCAGTACTATATCCAGCATGCATATTGTATCTTGTTACGTCCCTCTGAGGACCTGGTTATCTTCCAGATCTGGACGAGGCATATTATCCCACAGTTTACGGCCCAGGTGTGGAGGCGAGATTTGCTCTTGACGAGGAGCTGGAGGTACTTCTATCAGAGTACCCCTGATCAGATTGGTAGGCCTTCCGCCTATGACTGGAGCTCCTTACCTAGTTAGCCGTTGTTCCAGTCACTTTCCTTATCAGTACTTCATTTCAGACTATCAGCACATTTTATAGTGGGTTTGTTCCCACCAGACATATTTCAGTTGTATTATGTCATTCGACTATGTCCTTATATTCCAGTCTTTCATTTCAGTATTTTACTTGTTGTTTGTGGATGAGATTAGACACTGCCTGTTGATATATTAGACTTGTTAGATTTAGGACAGCGTAGCACACTTCGCCAGGATCCATTAGATTGGGATATCCTCGAAGACGTGTCAGCTAGCCAATGCCACGTGGCCTAGTTCCATAATATTTTGGGACTGGGGCGTGACATCACAGTTAAGAAATTCTACCTAAACAACATGCAAGATCATGGTCCTACTGGTCGTGTTATCACAGTCTCAATCAGGGTCACTACACTATCTACCACAACACAAAAGAAAAGTCTAACAGGTACTAATGAAGCACACCACAAGGAATGGAAAAGGACGAGAAGAATAACAAAAGAGACAGACCTGCTAACCCGACACCCGTAGCATCGGCCTCCTCGACCGTCAACGCATAAGCCCTGCCCTGCTGGATATATCCCTCTGCTGGTGCGGGGCATGATGCTGTGCCACAGATGGCCTAGCTCTAACTCTCCGATCCTGTGCTCCACCCATTGGAGGTGCAGTGGGGCAATCTCGTATCTGGTGAGAAGCGGATCCACAGAACAAACATACCTTCAGCCTCCTCCTACAAACATTTCAAGTGTGTTCTGCCTTTCTGTAGTAGGCAAAAGTGGGCACCCTCTGATCCTGACCCTGCTGCACTATCTTCTGCACATATGGACGCTTAGCCGGTCCCGCACTACCACTCGCACTACCTGAATCATCCCTGTCTCTCTTGGACTTGAGCTTCAAGTCATCCTCTACCCTCTGAGCGTCTCCTACTATCTGCTTGAAAGTCGCCTCGCGGTCGCTCCTAGTCAAAGACTTGACCGCCATGACCAAGCCCTTGTAAAACTTCCTCGCCTTTGTTGCCTCACTCAAGCCATCCACGAATTTGCCCAGATGGCAGAACTCCACTGCGTACTCGTCCACCATCATGCTCCCTTGGACGAGTGCCTCGAACTGGCTCTCCAAAGCACTGAGCGCCACATCTGGAAAAAACTTCTCCTTAAAAAGCCTCTTGAAAGCCTCCCAAGTAAGCCCTGGTGCTGCAATCCTCGTATTAGTGTGATACCACGTCAAAGCGAGGTCGAACATCTGACTGCCCGCTGCCTCTATCTGCATACTGTATGGAATCTGAGCCAGCCGAAAAATTCCCTCGATCTGCTCTATCCAGTCATCTGCGTACAGGATCCCTTCTGTACCCCGGAACTCCTTGGGCCGCATCCTCTGGAAGTCAATGATGCTTCCCGATCTCGGATGTTGAGTCTGATCTGCCTGTGGCTGGATCTGAGCCACTCTGTCCACTGCCGTCATGGCCACTTGGTGGGCATTCTCAATGTCCAGCCTCATCACATCCACCTGACGGTGCTGCCCATCATCTCTCTGAAGAACGCAAACAACTGTGCGACGTCAACTTGTGCAGGTGGTGGTGGAGGAACCACCGGAACGACTGGGGTAGTCCTCGGATCGACAAGTGAAGGAGGATCCCAGAGAGAAATAGATGCTCCCTCAACTGCAGAAGTGGTGAGTGGAGCGGTAGCAGCTGCCTGAATACGAGCTGGACGAGAGGTGGCAGACCTCTCGGTGGTAACTGCTGGGACGGTACGATGGAATCGTGTCTTCGGAGGCATCCGGAACATAGATCAAAAGAAGTCAATACGGCGCAAGATACAATATCATCAAGGAAAGACAGTAATATTTCAAAAGGAAGCAATTTCAAAATAATTAGATTGGAATTGTTCCTAGCCGTGATTGAGTTCACTCTCATCCTAGATCCTATATCCTAGAGCAGGCTCGCTACAGTACAACTAAATCTTTGTACTACCACGACATCGTACTAATTGCGAATCGAGACCTGCATAGGGCCGCCACCAAAAATGTGTCATGACCCGCACCCGAAAAATCGGGCATGAGTCGTGGGTACGTCCAGCCTACGCCGCAGCATCGGCGGTAGAACGCTGTCTAGGTCTACTATCTAGCTAACAATCTCACGCAATCAATATATATACCTGTCATGATCTCAACTCCAAACGGAGGAGCAATAAGATAATGATAATCACAAGTACTCAATCACGAATCTAAGCACGATAAGATAACACAGAAGTCTAACAACTCCAAAGTCTAAATAACTGCTACTAAAATAACAACAACAACAACAATAATAATAATATAACATCCTGAATCATATACAATACAAGGTCTCAATCCAAAACCGAAGATAAATCTGGTACCAAAAGCTAATAAATACAACAACTGAGGTCCTAGTGATCCCGGCTACCAACCCAAAAATTACTCCTAAACTAGGGGGTCCCGGTCTGCACCATCGACAGCCTGAGGTCCATAAAACGTCGGACACCAATCTTTCGGATCCTCTGGAAAAAATATGTCCAGTCTGGACTAGAGCAAGTACACCTCTAACAGCAGTTCCAGTTAAATGATAAAAACTATAAAGCAGTTGTAGCAAGTAGCAAGGAGAATGAAATAAGTATGAACAAAAAATATATACATATCACTGGTGCATAAAGGTAAAGATGCATGGATATCAGAAGCAAGATAGTAATGACTGCAAGATACAAGAAATCTAAACTAAGATCAAGTATGTGCACAATATCGTAAATGAGTCCAGCAAGAGTACATGTAATGAGTCAAGTCCAGAAACTATAAGTGAGACCAGCAAGAAATGCAAGAGAGTCCAGACTAGAAAGAATGAACTCATGTCTTTGAAATACCTGTTTTGACATGTAAACGGCTAGGGGGTAAGTACGGCTCACCGCACACTGGGTGTGCGGCTACTATCATTCCAGATTAGACTAGAGGGGGTGATTCCAGTGGTTCCAGTTGGGAATGTTTACAGGTCTACTCGAGTATTTTCCCACCCCGACTAGTACAAGTGAATCCAAGACCCGATACGTAAATCAAGTATGAGTCCAGCCAGAAACATGAGTGATGCCTGTAGTGAGTCACGATATGATGCCTGTAGGTGATTCCAGAATAGAGGCCAGAAACATAAAATATACGTGTCGCAAGTAAATAAATCCAGAAATACTAGTCTGTGTCATGCCAGAAAATTAGATGATACTATACTAGAAGCTGAATCATAATAATCATCAGATAATGAAAACTATCAGAGAATGTACTCGCCTGACGTCATGAGCAACTAGCGATCCGAACTGGTATCGCAAGGACCTATTGCGAAAAGCAAGATTAAACAGGGTTTTAAAGAATTAAACAGATATAAAATAACTAAAAACAAGCTTCAAGGGTCGTTCTAGGTCAAACCGGTAAAATCTGGGTCAAAAAGTCAACTCTGGGTCCAAAAAGTCAACTCTGGGTCAAATCTAGGTCAAAAGTTGACTTTGGCGGTCAACCGGGTCAACTACGGTCAACTAGGGTGCCCCTAAAATTCTAGGTCAAAACTAGATCATTAAGCTAATAAACCCTCAAACTCACCTCATTGAGATACCGAGATACCCTCGGTATCCGATATCTCAACCTACGCTATACGCCCCCCGTCTATACCCTCTAAAATATATACTAGTACGCATATATATATATATATATATATATATATATATATATATATATATATATATATATATATATATATATATATAAAAGCATCTCTAACCTAAATCCTAGGCTAAAACCCAATACCTTGCCCCGATGCCCAATACCTTGAGTATCTCAAGGTATTGAGATACTCAAGCCTTACCCCTCACTAACACTAGTTAACTAACTAATTATCTATATATATATTACCATATACTAATATATATATATATATATATATATATATATATATATATATAACCTAGTGTATAGGCAACTACCTCATTCCCAATACCCAACTTATCTCAATACCTTGGTATCTCAAGGTATTGAGATACCTTACCCGGATACCTTACCCTCTAACTATATATATATATATATATATATATATATATATATATATATATATATATATATATATATATATATATATATATAAGAATGGGGAGGGGAACGCACACTGCGAACTGCTGCTGCGCTGTTGAAATGCGCTGCTGCACGGCTGAGCGTAGCTGCTACTGCTGCTCGCTGCAGCTGCTGCTCGCTGCTACCGTGACGCTGCCGTGGTGCGCTGCTGCGCCTGCAGCTGCTGCTGTTGCTGCTGCTGCTGCCGCGGCGCTGCGCTAGCTGCTACTGTGCATGCAACTGCGCTAGCTGCTGCTGCGGCTCGCCCTCTCACTCACTCTCCTCAATCTCTCCCCCTCTCACACCTCGACACGCACTAACACACACACACACACACACATCTATACACACACACAGAAACCTATACACGCACACATACTTACATATGTATAAACACACAAACACATATATATGTATATATATATATACACACACAACCATATATATATATATATATATATATATATATACACACAAACACATATATATGTATACACTACCATATATATATATATATATATATATATATATATATATATATATATATATACATAAACACATATCCACACTCACACACACGCTCACAAACACACACTCTCACGACTACACACACATAAACATATATATATACACATACACACACATATATATATATATAAACACACACACACACACACACACACACACACACACACACACACACATACACATATATATATATATACACAAACACACTCACACACCTCTCAAACACACACAAACACTCATACTACACTACACTACACACTCACACCTATACATAAACACTTACACTCACACCTACACAAACATATATATATATATATACATTCATACAAACACACACACACTCATACATATATACATATACACACACAACCATATATATATAAAAATGCTACCATACATATATATATACATAAACGCATATCCACACTCACACACACGCTCACAAATACACACTCACACACTCTCACGCAAACACTCACACAACTACACACACCTACACATACACAAACACCAACACACACACTCAACCACACTCACCCCTATACCCAAAAAACACACACATATATATATATATATATATATATATATATAAATATATACTCGAAAACTCTAGCACACACTTCCCGAAGCTAAACCAACGCGCGCACAAGCCCAAAACCTAGAAACCAAGTCGAAATGGCCATTCGATCATTTCGACGAACACGTGGTGTGCGGTTCGCAAAACCTCGTGAAACGTACACCAAACCTACTCAGAATCGGCCCAAAATTTATTCACGGGACGATGTCTAGATCCTAGAAAAAAATACTACCTCGTCGATTCTAGGTCCGTGACAAAAATGCGCACGCACATAGAACCTACGACGACGAAAATCCCCAAATCGCCCGAAACCCCCAAATCTTCGCGACTCGACCTCACGTGTCCGAACAGAGACACGTACTTATCCTCAAGACATCCAATCACATCTATCTATGTCCGTCGAACCTAGGGCAATACCAAAAATTGGGCCAATCTCAGATTTTACCCAAAATTGACACAAAACCTAATGCCAAAGTCTCCAAACACATCCAAACAAGCTCCAACTTCCTCCCACGGGTAGCCCTAAGGTCTAGGACGGTTCTAAACTACTAATTACACTATATTAGAGTAATCATGAGGGGAAAAATCAGGGTTTACCTCTTAGGAGTTGGAATCCCAAGCCAAAGTCTCCAAAAATCCCCAAATTCACCACACCAAGCCTCCAAGCTTCCAACCCAAGCTCCAACACCAAATCTAAGCTCTACCCACCTCAGTTAGGAAAAAGAAAAGGGTTAGGGTTTATATTAAAGAGGAAAGCAAGTGAAGAAAGAGAAGAAAAATGGAAAAACTTACTTGATTGGAAGAAATTGGAAGAAAGAAAGAAGAAGAAAATGGAGAGGAGAAGAAGAAGAAGAAGAAGAAGAAGAAGAAGAAGTAAAGTGACTGAAAGGGAGGGGGTCTGCTGGTTTGATCGGGCTAAGGGTTAGGAAATAGGTTAGGGTTTGACAAAATGACTAAAATGCCCTCCAAATCAAGTCATCCTAAATGGGGTTGGGTTTGGGGTTCCAAACGCACTCAAATAAATTCCTAATCACTCCAACTAACTAATAAAAATATAAATAACTATTCTAAGCCAATAAGTAAGTCTAACAAGGGTGTTGGTTGGGTCTGGCATGGGTCCACTAGGGTCTTACATGGGTCCAGGCTAGCCAAAACACTAAAATAATTAATAAAAAATAATACAACCAACAATTAAATATAAATACAAATATTTATGATAAAAACACAATTAACCAAATTAAAATAAAAAAATACCCTGCTCTAGAAATGGGGTAGTGACAGAGTGTGTCCAGATTAATTCTGTTATGACCATGAGGAGAGGATTTTGTGACTGTGCAGTGTACTATTGCAGTGTTGACTGTGAGGATGACTTTGCACTTGGGTGCATGTGTGTGATTGCTGTGTAATGAAGGAAAGCTTACAACTGCAGAATTAGTGAAGTAAGAGGGAAGTTCAGTAAGCATGTGTCAGGGTGAGAGAATTGAGTAGTACACGAGTGGTATTAAGGGGAAGGGTTGGCAGTTGCTACTGCTACTGTATGTGTTAGCATGCCAGATTTGGGAGCTAATGTATCAGTGAGTTGCCAATTAGTGACTTGGTATTTGAGGCAGTGTGTAGGTAATATATGTGAGGTTTGGGTATGGATACTTCTAATACTTAAGGAGTATCAGGGCAGTAGCACATGTTTAGTTGTAAGTAGTGAGGGGATGGTATAGGTAGTTTTTTACCCAGTTAGTTTGAGCATAGTTTGTGCAAGTTTGTAGGTGTTAGTTGGTGGTTAGTTAATGGTAGTTCAGGTTTAGCTTAGGGGGGATTCATGTACAAATAACTTAGAGAATCAGTATCATTGTATTTGGTTTGAGCTAAGGTATGTGGATGTCTGTATTAGGGATAGGAGGATTAGACAGTGAGCCATATTAAGCTCGAGTCCTATAGGTGGTCCTTACGTGTATCGGTTACTGATACATGCAGGTGTTCTTTGCAGTGAAGGCTATAGAGGGGAATGCATGTACCAGGTTATGAATTGAGAGCAGTGAAGAAAAATTTGGTGTCATGTTCAGGATCAGTCTTTGTACTGATAGAGTGTTGGTTTAGATGTTCAACAGAGAGGTATAATGAAGTATGGTATTAGAACTATAAGTAGCAGTTAGTCTTATGAGAATTTAGTTCGTGAAGTCAGACATTGTTATTAGTTAGAGTTTGAGTTACTCAAGAGTAGCAGCAACATTGGGAATATAAGCGTATCAGGCAAGGTGTTAAGCTTTGATGTTGGTAATAGTTACCCTTGTTAGTTAGTATATAAGCTATTATACTCTAGTATAGGGTAGCATTATATATATATATATATATATATATATATATATATATATATATATATATATATATATATATATAAGTTAGTATTTATATCTAAGTGTTTATTAGAAGTAACTAGTATTAACTTAATAACCTAGTATAGCTTAAGTAATGACTAGTAAACCTTAGTGTGAGCCTAATTTTGACCTAGAAGCATGCATTGGTGAATTTTCCCCATTACACTGTTTGACTTAATATTTCCTAAATAGGATTGTTTGACACCAGCTAGGGCATCGAGAGACACATTTGCTCAGGACCAGAGGCGAGTATATATCTCTATTAGTTTTTATTTCATAATAGTGTATATATCACTTGTTCTAGAACTGCGTACTTGATTCTGATACTTGGATACATGGACTGGTACTATATGGATCCCGTCAGGAGATATTATCCCTTATACCGTGTTCAGCGGGTACTCTTTCACATGTATTTCATCATTTGCATTGGGTATTGATTTTCATGTGCTTCATATGCATCCAATATTCTATGTGCTAGTGTGACTATACGTATTCATGTGCTTAATATGTCAGGATTGGATCCATGAGTATTGGCTGGGGTGGGGGGAGTAAAAGTTGGTTATGTGATCAAGCCCTACTTATCTCATGTGTATGTCGATTATACACCTCACGTATAATCGAGTTACCCTATTTACCTCATGTACAACCTAAGCCGATCATATAACGAACTTGTACTCTAAACCACATAACTAGTATTCATGTTCTTATACTTACAGTTTATTTCCATATTATCAGTATTTACTTTCCAGTTCTTTATTGTGATTATTTCATGTTCTCACTTGTATTTCTATTTTTTAATACTTGTGCATCTCGTACTTTATTACTCGTCATATATGCTTTACCATGTAGTTGGAGTTGCTTTCAGAATTTTGTACTTTGCTCCTTTCCTGATTGGATATATTTTTTCAGATGATTGGCTAGAGGAGCTGTATCCCATTTATTACGGGCTGCAGGATGGTGATCTACTAGAGGATACTACCCTAGAGTAGGAGGTCATAGTGCCAGTTACCGATGAGGTCAGTTTTATAGTCTTAGACTTGTACTAGTCTTATTTTGGACTCATGGCATGTATATATTATTTTGGAGAGTTGTTGAGCCTATACTTATGTAAAACCCCTTCCTAGAAAATCGTATATACCCTTTTATTTATTAATTATTAATTAAATTATAGTAATTAGGTCTAAATAGAAGAAATATATTTTTAATAATTTTTATGTTAGGTGTTCGGGCACTTAGAGGACTTATGGGACCATCAGGAATTTTTGGAATTTATTCCATGTAGGAGACCCCTTAAGCAGTTGCTAGCCTAATGTTGTGCATTATTCTAATCCATGAATTTTCTTATGAGTATATATATATAATATATGTATATACAAGTATATATATATATATGTATATATATACTTAGAAAGAAAAAGAAAAGAAAGTAAAAGAAGTATTATTAAATAATTAAATAAAGCTTAACTAATAAGAATATAATAATAATAATAATAACAATGATAACAACACTTATTCCCACCATTCCTTAGCAAATGCTATCCATCCTAGCAAAACTTGCTGTGACCGACGCCTTTAGCATAATTGCTACTCTTAAAGGACCCGCCCCACCCCCATCCTTCAGTGATTTACTTCCCAACCTGACCCTTGGCCGAAATTTTTTTCAGCGGATGAACCATCCGCTCCCATCCTCTCTATCCTTATTATATATATATATATATTTATATTTCTAAACCCTAATCTAAATTTTCAGACCTCCTCTTCCCATCTAGAGCCGTCACCGCAGCCAGAGAAGCCCCGCCAAGCCATCCAACCATCCCGACGACTCCGACCTCGCGCCCTGCAGAATCCCACTCGAAGCACCTTCGCTCCGGAGTGATTTTCCGTTGACTCGCTCAACCAAACGCTGTTCCGTCTTCACCGGTATGATCACCCCTTAACCCTCTTCCATATTTGTTTTATAGCCAACCTCGGAAAACATGTACCCCTAGGTGAAAAACAGCGTCCAAGTCGGCACGAGCAGACAGAATTCTGGATCGCAGAAAACTGCGGTGACCACCCGTATTGCCGAGTTCGTATCTCCCACCACAGAGATCCGAATTCGGTGATTCTTTTTGATACCTGTAGAACACTTGACCTAGTTTATTTTTTGTTAAATAACCCTATACTATTAGTTGCTTTGGACATAGTTTAATTCGTCACAAAACTGTGCGTACCCACTTTTTCCAGATTTTCAAAAGTTTGAAAATGGAGCGCGTCCCGCCAAACGGGACCGCCCCACCGTGTGCCAAGTGTACCGAATGGTGCATGCAGCGTAACCGGACACGTGAAAATTCGTGGAGACTGATTCGAACGCGTGTGCGCACCGGAATCAGGCCGTATCCGCGGACACATTTCGTGTCGCAACTTTTGTGGAACTCACGCGTATTTTTTGCACGCTTGTCAGATTGCGACGAAACTTGCGCCACTGGACTCGTGCTAACGCGCTGGTCCTGTGACCCAATTTTCACGCATTTCTAAGATGGTTGACCAGATCGCCAATTGGCGGGCCCTACAGTTGACTTTTTGGACAAAATTATGTTCGGCTCATCGGAATCCACATTTGGACATACCGTTGGGTTCGTATTGACATCTAGAGTTGTTTGACCTATAGTTTGTCCCATTTAGAGACTGTTACCCTCGGCACGCTTTTCGGTGCAAAGTGGGCCACACGTGGACCCCACATTTGTCCGAAATTACCGTTTTGCCCCTGTGTCCAAATTGGACGAAAGGGATGTGCTTTTTAGCTATTTTGCTCATTCCGAAAACGTTGGTGATGTTTATTTCAGCATCCGGAGACGTTTGTTCGGAGTCCTTAGTTCCAGGTTCAGTGTCCTTGACATTTGGGCGCGTACACTTTACAGATTTCTTGCCAGGCAAGTATACCTTGCCATTGTACTGTATTTACATTCTATATGAGGCATGCATATTTATTTTCTGTTTATTTAGTTCATTTATTTTAACTGCTATATAAACTGTGCGTCCAAGGAAACTTGGATGCAACGACGGTGTCGTCGTACTATATTTTTATTTATATATATGCATTGGACCTACTTTATGAGACTACCCCATTTTCAGGAGGCATTTATGTTTCATTGGCCATGACACTATTCTTACACGAGTGTGAGTCACATGTAGGACACGGACTTGCGTACTCGGCTGGCCACTGGTACGTATAGGTCGTGCGACGGATAGGGATAACTGCCAATAGAAACTTTGCATGCTAGTAGACCTGGCGGTTATTAGAGGTATTATCGTATCATGGACATGACATGCTTAGAGCATTGGGTGGGGAGAACAACAAGTAAGGCATTTGGTCTCCTTTGCACTTTTCTTGTGTAACCCGTACGCTCCGTCGAAGATGCGCGGTCATGATGACACCTATACTACTTGGCGGGCCTCCGTCGTTCAAAAGACGATGTGCCTTTGTAGGCCCCTGGATCTCCAAAAGAACCATGCCAATCCTATTTATGGCCAGATAGCCCACTTGTTAGAAAGTTGTTCTCAAACTGCATTCACATAGATGGTTAGGCGACCCCAATGGATATTTATTTTCAGTACTTTATTGGCATGTGCTTTTTGTATCTTGTTACGTCCCTCTGAGGACCTGGTCCCTTCTAGATATAGGTGAGCAGGAGTACCCGCAGGAGTATGGACCTGGACCTGACGCTACCTATCAGTCTGAGGAGATCTTACCTTCTGATTATATGTGATTCATTGCAGCTGTTTAGAGATTTTAGTTGCTATTCTTTTCGAGACATTTATTCTTATATTAGAGTTTATTCTCTTCTCTCTTTAGTAGTTTATTATAGTCGATTTGCAGTGGATTTGTTTTCACCCGACTATCACACTTTAAGATTACTATTTGAGACTGCTTCTTTGATTTCAGTTATTGATTTCCATTATTATATTATTTGTGCTGTGGATGAGATATAGAACTGCGTGTGACTTGTTGTGACATATATTACCACAGTGGATTAGATATTCATGTACAGCGTACGTGTGTATATAGTTTCCATATATTGGAGTTCGTATACATACGGCTGGCGTGTTACGTATTCCTAGTCCTACGTATTTTGGGACTGGGGCGTGACATATTTTTGTGGTGGCCCATGTAGGTCAAGAATATATTGTCTCAGTTACGTAACTGTACCGAACAAGCCTGCGTATAGGAATAGAGTATAAGGATCTCATCCACGCTTGATTGAAATTCATCCTTCCTATTTTATACTTGCATCCTATTTGATTCCTGTACTTTCTCTAATCGTTTCGTACATCAACTGCAGAGAGATGGATTTGCAGAATGGATGTACTGCCGCCGATGGCGATACAACTTCTGAAGTCAATGGTCAGACCCAAGAAGGGACCCCAATGATTCCTAGGCTTCCGGGGCCAGATGGACAGACTCACACCCCAGTTCCATCTGATCTTCCCGCTTCACCTATTGGGAACCTTCCACCTGTCCCGGTACCGCAAGATGGCCAAGCGCAGATGTTCCAATTCTTTCAGATGATGATACAAGAACAGAGGCAGCAGGCAGCCGAGCAGAGGCAAAAATTTTTGGCAGCCCTGGAGAGGATGGCTGCACAGGCTACTGTACCAGCCCAAGCACTAGCTCTAGTACCTCGAGCTAGGGTTGGATCAGTAAAGGATTTTGTTCAGATGGGTGCAAGGCAGTACAAGGGCACCGAGAGCCCGGAGGAGACTACCAACTGGATCACTCACACGCAGAAGCTACTGGAGGCATCGCAGTTACCCACGGACCTATGGATGACGGGTGTACAGACGCTTCTAGATGGTAATGCTCATCACTGGTGGGAATCCATGGAGCGCCAGTTGGGTACTTACCAGACTTGGGAGCAGTTCTTGGAGTGCTTTGAGGGAAAGTACTTTCCGGACACTGTCAGGGACACCTTGTATGATCAGTTTCTTCACTTGGAGCAGGGGAACCGAACAGTGGACGAGTATGATGTCGAGTTTAGTCGACTCAGCAATATGGCGCTGCTTTGATACCAAATGACTTGGCTAAGGCTAAGAGGTTTCATCGAGGACTGACCCAGGAGCTTCAATATTATACAAGCTCGCAGTCCCGAGTCTCTTATGCTGAACTACTGACAGAGGCCAGATTTCAGGAAACCATTAGCAGAGGAAAAGGAGGTCAGCTGGGGACACAACAAGGATCAGCAAGGATACAGCAAGGACCAGCCAGGACACAACAGGGAGGACCTATCAGACGTCCCATAGCACATCAGCATCAGCAACACAGAGCTGGACCATACCAGAATCCAGAGAAGCCCTACTACAATTATTGTGGGAAACGCGGACATGTATCGAGAGATTGTCGGACTCGCTTGGGTCAGTGTCTGAGATGTGGCTCCGGGCAGCACATGGCGAGAGACTGCCCAATGCAGACATCGACACTCCCACCACCAGTTCAGAGACTAGCGCTTCCAGCACCGAAGCCAGCACAGCAGATGACCGGACCGGGAGCACCCCGTCCCCCAGCAGCAGGAGGATTTCAGAGAGGACCACCGCTACCCACTCAGGAGGAGCAGTATATGAGGATCGGACATGGACAGCCGCAGAGGAACGGGCGAGCTTTTGCATTGGAGGTAGATGACCTGGATCATGAGGTGGATGTCATAGCAGGTATTACCCTTGCTTTTACTTTTCCTGCTGTGACATTATTTGATACGGGAGCCACCCACTCATTTATATCATCTAGTTTTATTGCCAAACACAACATTGCTTCTACACCATTATCTAGTTGTGTTAGAATTCTAACCGGAGGAGGAGTTATACCAGTTAGTCGAGTTTGTAGATCAGGCCCTATAGTGATTCGTGGCAGAGAGATGAATGCCCAACTCTTAGTCCTTCCTATGCCGTCTTTTGATATTGTGCTTGGAATGGACTGGCTAAGCAAGTACCATGCTTTCTTCGATTGCTTTGGAGGAAGCATTCTTTTTAAGGTACCAGGCCAGCCTGAACTTGAGTTTGCTCGAGGATCCACAGAAATCCTTGATGGTATGCAGCTCGCAATGGACGATGTGGTCTATCACCCTATTATTTCAGAATTTTTAGACGTCTTTCCAGAGGATTTGCCAGGACTACCCCCAGACAGAGACGTAGAGTTTTCAATTGAACTAGCACCCGGAGCAGCACCTATAGCATCGCATGTTTACAGACTGGTGAAGAAGGAGATGGACGAGCTGAAGGCACAGTTAAAAGAGCTAGGGAAGAAAGGTTTCATCCGACCGAGTGCATCACCCTGGGGAGCACCAGTGTTGTTTGTACCGAAGAAGGATGGGTCAGTACGTATGTGCATTGACTACAGAGCCTTGAATGCAGTGACAGTGAAGAATAAATATCCATTGCCACGCATTGATGACCTGTTTGATCAACTCAGTGGAGCTAAGGTGTTCTCAAAGATAGATCTGAGATCGAGATATCACCAAGTGAAGGTACGGAAGCAGGACATTCTGAAGACCGCATTCAGAACAAGATATGGGTACTACGAGTTTTTGGTCATGCCATTTGGATTGACCAATGCTCCCGCGATCTTTATGGACTTGATGAATCGAGTCTTCCACCAGTACTTGGACCAGTTCATGGTCGTCTTCATAGATGATATACTTGTCTATTCGAAGAGCCACGAGGAGCACGAGGAGCATCTGCGGATTGTTCTAGAGACTTTGAGGAGAGAGTAGTTATATGCTAAACTCAGCAAATGTGAGTTCTTCTTGGACAGAGTTTCATTTCTTGGATATGTTGTTACAGGAGATGGTATTTCTGTTGATCCAGAGAAGATCTCAGCAGTTGAGACATGGCCTGTTCCTAAATCAGCAGCAGAGGTGAGGAGTTTCCTTGACTTGTGGGATATTACCGACGGTTCGTGGAAAACTTCTCAAGGATAGCGGCACCTATGACTCGTCTGACTTGTAAGGACCAAGAATTTATATGGACTGACGAGTGTCAAGCAGCCTTTGAAGAGTTGAAGAAACGACTGACTACAGCACCAGTATTGACGATTCCATCAGGATCAGGAGGTTATGTGATCTACAGTGACGCATCAGGAAAAGGCTTAGGATGCGTATTGATGCAGTATGGCAAGGTGATTGCATATGCATCTAGGCAGTTACGAGTATGTGAGAAGAATTATCCGACTCATGACTTGGAACTTGCAACCGTTGTATTTGCTCTGAAGCTATGGAGACATTACTTATATGGGGAACGAGTGGAGATCTATACAGACCACAAAAGCCTCAAGTACGTCTTCACGCAGAAGGAGCTAAATATGAGGCAACGTCGATGGCTCGAGTTGATGAAAGATTTCGAGATAGAGCTACATTATCATCCAGACAAGGCTAACGTGGTAGCAGATGCGTTAAGCCGGAAGCCAGCAGTTTACTTCTTAACAGCACAAAGGGAACTATTGGAGGACTTGCAAGAGCTTGGCATTAAAGTGATACTACCCGGAGCAGATGGGACACTAGCCAGCTTACAAGTTCAATCATCATTGGTAGAGAGGATTAAGGCAGCTTTGCCTACAGATGCCAGATTCAGGAGACTAAAGGAAAGGACAGAGGCCGGAGAGCAGACAGGATTACGCATTCACGAGGATGGGACATTACGATGTGGTGATCGTATTTATGTTCCAAATGGAGAGATTTGACAGGAGCTGATGGCAGAGGCTCATAGTTCAATTTATTCTATTCATCCTGGAGGCACCAAGATGTATCATGACTTACGACAACACTTTTGGTGGCATGGTATGAAGAGAGAGATAGCTCGCTTTGTAGCTAAATGTCTGGTATGTCAACAAGTGAAAGCGGGGCACCAGAGGACAGCAGGATTATTGTAACCACTTCCGATTCCAGAGTGGAAGTGGGAGCACATCACTATGGACTTCGTCACGGGTTTTCCCAAGAGTCCAAGTGGGAGAGATGCAGTGTGGGTAATAGTGGACCGACTCACCAAGTCAGCCTATTTTATACCTTTTAGAGTGGGTCAGTCGATAGAAGCTTTAGCTGACTTATATATGAGGCAGATCGTGAGATTGCACGGTATACCAGTCAGCATTGTATCGGACAGAGATTCGCGCTTCATATCGCACTTTTGGAAGAGCATGCAAGAGAGTCTTGGTACTCGTCTGAAGTTCAGTACATCTTACCACCCGCAGACAGATGGGCAGTCGGAGCGTACTATTCAGACCTTGGAGGACATGTTGAGGGCTTGCATGTTAGACTTCGGAGGATCATGGGAGGACCACCTACATCTTGTAGAGTTTTTTTACAACAATAGCTATCAAGCGAGTATTCAGATGGCTCCGTTTGAAGCATTGTATGGAAGAAAATATAGGTCTCCTGTGTGTTGGAGTGACGTGGGAGAACGTCAGATTCTGGGACCCGAGTTGGTGGTCAACACCGTAGAGATAGTCAAGAAGATTCAGGGACACTTGCGAGCAGCGCAAGACAGGCAGAAGCATTGGGCAGACCTTCATCGTCGTCCCTTGGAGTTCAAAGAGGGCGATCATGTCTTCTTGAGGATATCACCGACCAGAGGCACCATCCGATTCGGAGGGCACGGCAAGTTGAGTCCAAGGTATATTGGACCATTTGACGTGCTCGAGAGAGTCGGAGAGGTGGCATATCGACTTGCGCTACTACCTTCACTGGAGGGAGTACATGACGTATTCCATGTGTCGCAGCTCAGGCGATATGTGGCAGACAGCAGTCATGTTTTCGACCATTCAGAGATCACCATTGGGCCGAGCTTGTCTTACCAAGAGCAACCCATGGGAATCCTTGATCGTCGAGAAAAGGTGTTGAGGAACCAGTCTATTCCCTTGGTTCGCGTAGCATGGAGGCATAGCGCACCAGGAGAATCAACTTGGGAGCGTGAAGAGGACATGCGCAAGCATTTTCTGAACCTATTCGCAGACCAAGGTATGAAATTACATTGTTAATTTATATCTTATACCATCCTTGCATTCTATCGTGACTTAATTATAATTTCGAGGACGAAATTTTTACAAGTTGGGTAGAATGTAAAACCCCTTCCTAGAAAATCGTATATACCCTTTTATTTATTAATTATTAATTAAATTATAGTAATTAGGTCTAAATAGGAGAAATAGATTTTTAATAATTTTTATGTTAGGTGTTCGGGCACTTAGAGGACTTATGGGACCATCAGGAATTTTTGGAATTTATTCCATGTAGGAGACCCCTTAAGCAGTTGCTAGCCTAATGTTGTGCATTATTCTAATCCATGAATTTTCTTATGAGTATATATATAATATATATGTATATACAAGTATATATATATATATATGTATATATATACTTAGAAAGAAAAAGAAAAGAAAGTAAAAGAAGTATTATTAAATAATTAAATAAAGCTTAACTAATAAGAATATAATAATAATAATAATAACAATGATAACAACACTTATTCCCACCATTCCTTAGCAAATGCTATCCATCCTAGCAAAACTTGCTGTGACCGACGCCTTTAGCATAATTGCTACTCTTAAAGGACCCGCCCCACTCCCATCCTTCAGTGATTTACTTCCCAACCCGACCCTTGGCCGAAATTTTTTTCAGCGGATGAACTATCCGCTCCCATCCTCTCTCTCCTTATTATATATATATATATATATATATATATTTATATTTCTAAACCCTAACCTAAATTTTCAGACCTCCTCTTCCCATCTAGAGCAGTTACCGCAGCCAGAGAAGCCCCGCCAAGCCATCCAACCATCCCGACGACTCCGACCTCGCGCCCTGCAGAATCCCACTCGAAGCACCTTCGCTCCGGAGTGATTTTCCGTTGACTCGCTCAACCAAACGCTGTTCCGTCTTCACCGGTATGATCACCCCTTAACCCTCTTCTATATTTATTTTATAGCCAACCTCGGAAAATGTGTACCACTAGGTGAAAAATAGCGCCCAAGTCGGCACGAGCAGACAGAATTCTGGATCGCAGAAAACTGCGGTGACCACCCGTATTGCCGAGTTCGTATCTTCCACCACAGATATCCGAATTCGGTGATTCTTTTTGATACCTGTAGAACACTTGATCTAGTTTATTTTCTGTTAAATAACCTTATACTATTAGTTACTGTGGACATAGTTTAATTCGTCATAAAACTGCACGCACCCACTTTTTCCAGATTTTCAAAAGTTGGAAAACGGAGCGCGCCCCGCCAAACGGGACCACCCCGCCGTGTGCCAAGTGTACCGAATGGTGCACGCAGCGTAACCGGACATGTGAAAATTCGTGGGGACTGATTCGGACGCGTGTGCGCGCCGGAATCAGGCCGTATCCGCAGACACATTTCGTGTCGCAACTTTTGTAAAACTCGCGCGTATTTTGTGCACGCTTGTCAGATTGCGACGAAACTTACGCCACTAGACTCGTGCTAACGCGCTGGTCCTGTGACTCAATTTTCACGCATTTCTAAGACGGTTGACCAGATCGCCAATTGGCGGGCCCCACAGTTGACTTTTTGGACAAAATTTTGTTCGGCTCATCGAAATTCACATTTGGACATACCGTTGGGTTTGTATTGACATCTAGAGTTGTTTGACCTATAGTTTGTCCCATTTAGAGACTGTTACCCTCGGCACGCTTTTCGGTGCAAAGTAGGCCACACGTGGACCCCACTTTTGTCCGAAATTACCGTTTTGCCCCTGTGTCCAAATTGGACGAAAGGGATGTGCTTTTTAGCTATTTTGCTCATTCCGGAAATGTTGGTGATGTTTATTTCAGCACCCGGAGACGTTTGTTCAGAGTCCTTAGTTCCAGGTTCAGTGTCCTTGACATTTGGGCGCGTACACTTTACAGATTTCTTGCCAGGCAAGTATACCTTGCCATTGTACTGTATTTACATTCCATATGAGGCATGCATGTTTATTTTCTGTTTATTTAGTTCATTTATTTTAACTGCTATATAAACTGTGCGTCCAAGGAAACTTGGGTGCAACGACGGTGTCGTCGTACTATGTTTTTATTTATATATATGCATTGGACCTACTTTATGAGACTACCCCATTTTCAGGAGGCATTTATGTTTCATTGGCCATGACACTATTCTTACACGAGTGTGAGTCACATGTAGGACACGGACTTGCGTACTCGGTTGGCCACTGGTACGTATAGGTCGTGCGACGGATAGGGATAACTGCCAATAGAAACTTTGCATGCTAGTAGACCTGGCGGTTATTAGAGGTATTATCGTGTCATGGACATGACACGCTTAGAGCATTGGGTGGGGAGAACAACAAGTAAGGCATTTGGGCTCCTTTGCACTTTCCTTGTGTAACCCGTACGCTCCGCCGGAGATGCGCGGTCATGATGACACCTATACTACTTGGCGGGCCTCCGCCGTTCAAAAGATGACGTGCCTTTGTAGGCCCCTGGATCTCCAAGAGAACCATGCCAATCCTATTTATGGCCAGATAGCCCACTTGTTAGAAAGTTGTTCTCAAACTGCATTCACATAGATGGTTAGGCGACCCCAATGGATATTTATTTTCAGTATTTAATTGGCATGTGCTTTTTGTATCTTGTTACGTCCCTCTGAAGACCTGGTCCCTTCCAGATATAGGTGACCAGAAGTACCCGCAGGAGTATGGACCTGGACCTGACGCTACCTATCAGTCTGAGGAGATCTTACCTTCTGATTATATGTGATTCATTGCAGCTGTTTAGAGATTTTAGTTGCTATTCTTTTCGAGACATTTATTCTTATATTAGAGTTTATTCTCTTCTCTCTTTAGTAGTTTATTATAGTCGATTTGCAGTAGATTTGTTTCCACCCGACTATCACACTTTGAGATTACTATTTGAGACTGCTTCTTTGATATTCAGTTATTGATTTCCATTATTCTATTATTTGTGCTGTGGATGAGATATAGAACTGCGTGTGACTTGTTGTGACATATATTACCATAGTGGATTGGATATTCATGTACAGCGTACATGTGTATATGGTTTCCATATATTGGAGTTCGTATACATACGGCTGGGGTGTTACGTATTCCTAGTCCTACGTATTTTGGGACTGGGGCGTGACAACTTATAGTAATGGACTTGAGGATGTATTGTGATTTCTATTTCTCTTTTTATTCCATATTGTGCTTTCATCATCCTCAGTTTGATATTGTGATATGATGTATGCCATCCTCCCTTGAAGGCCACGGAGTTCCCGGAGGTTCCTCGGCGGGTTCATATCAAGGATTACTTTAGTTTATTCGGGATCTATGTGAATACCCTGAAAAGTGATGATAAAGCCCAGGAATTTTTTGTTGGAGACTCATATGAAGGATTTGGTAGGGTTCATCTTGAGCTGGTACGTACGCATGAGGTTGAACACAGTCTTCAAGTCCCTGAGATGATCAACTTTGGAGTAACTTTTGACGAAGATGTCATCGACGTAACACTCGACATCTTGCATAGATGCTCATGGAAGATGGTGCTCATTGCTCGTTGGTATATAGCACCTGCGTTCTTCAGACCATTATGTTTGTGATTGTAGCCTGAGAATCCGTCCATGAAGGAGATGCGCTCGAAGCCGCAAGTGTTGTCGATCATTATGTTTGTGATCAGAAGAAAAAATTCGTCTTTGGGGCAAGCCGTATTTTGATCACGGAAGTCAATGCAAATCCGGATCTTCCCATTCTTTTTTATGATGGGCACGATGTTGGCTACCCAGTCTGGATATTGTTCTTTGCGGACGGAGCAACTAGCTATTAGTTTATTGACTTCGGCTTCAATGGCGTTCATTATGTCTGGCCGAAATCGTCGTTGCTGCTGCTTGACATGCTTAGCATTCGGCAAGATATTGAGCTTATGGACCGCGATTTGGGGGTCCAGTCCTGGCATATCTTCGTAGCTCCAGATAAAGACATTACTATATTCCCTGACGAGCTGTAGCAGGGATTCTCGATCCTCATCAGTCAGACTTTTGCTGATGAAGATAGGTTTGGGGGAGGATTCGTCACCCAGATTGACTTATACGACTTCGTCCTCGGTAGAGGTTCTCTTTGTTTGAACCACATCTTTCATTGTGCATCTAGACGTTGGGCCCACGGTTCTACTTCAAAGAGTTATGGTAGATTTTCGTCATCTTCCTCAAGGTTACCTGACGCTATATTGGTAGATAATGTTTGCTTGAGCATCTCCTTGGATTTGCCTGCAGGAGCAGGCAGACGCAGAGGCAGTCTTTGGACTTTGGCGTAGTTTAAGCCCTTAGTGGCCTTCAGATCGTACCCTATCTTCTGGATAAGATGCTTGGCTTGAGAGTTATACCGGTGGAGTAATATTTTGCCAATATCGGGCTCTAGATCTAGTTCTTCATGGACGAAGGATCGAAGGCATTATACTATGCCAAAGATGATGAGTATGTATCCCCTCTTCCTAGCTGGGACTAGGAAGTGAGAGTTTTGGCTGGGGAGAATCAAGTTTACAGCATGGGTGGTAGTCACCTGTGTCTACAGGTGCAAGCCTAGAACAATCTCCACTGAGTACAGTATGCTTATGCGTGCAACTTCAGAGTTGTTCAAAGATAGCCCTTTATTCATAAAGTAAGGTATCTTTTCTCTAGAAATTATATCATCGAGAGAAGGGACGTCTGCATGATCAGCTACATACTCCTCCAGCTCATCCTTCTCGAGATCTACCCCAGTATGAGCGGCAACTTTGGAGGTTTTCTGCGCAGCTTTACTACCAGGAGTTCATATATGGTAAAAGGTAATGGAGCATCCTTCGACGGTCGACTCGACCTATGAAGGTGAACCACCAGAGGTCCGGGCGTGGTAGATGTCACTGGACCTTTGGTGATCGACTTAGCCTATGGAGATGAACGACCAGAGGGTCGGGTGCCTTCCTACACAATTTTACGACGAGAGGAGCAATTGTGTCAGGAGCGGGCGCCTTTAGATGTACTCTCAAGGGTTCATCTGGTGTTGTCCCGACCTCTTGCCTCATCATCATCATCATTGCCACCTTCATCTTGGTTGACTTGCTTATATAAGAGTGAATTGGAGTAATAGGCCTCGATCCCTTTGAAAGGATCGACATCCGCGAACTCTGTCTTGACTGTGCCATGATCGTTTATGTACTTTAGACTTTGGTGTATGGTTGATGGCACAATCATGTATTCGTGTATTAATGGTCGTCCTAGCAGGATATTGTAGGATACGTCCACGTCAATGACGTAACAAGTGACCTCAGTTTTTAAGTCACTAATTTGACACTTCAGGTGGATCTTGCCCAGAGGGTAGCTCCTTCCCATATTGAAGCTAGTGATGGAAGTATTAGTGGCTGCCAGGCGATGCATCAAAATACCTAAGGTCTGAAGTAGACTCCGCGGGATGATACTGATTGACGAACCAGGATTGATGTACATCTGGTCCACCATGATGATACTAATATACCATGTGTATCCTACATCAGAAGATAGTGGATAGCCGAAAGTTTATTCAAAGGTAATATGAACATGACAAACTTTTAATCGTGACTCCTTTGGAGATGGAGGTACACGTCTGCTCAAAGGTGATATGGACATGGCAGTTTTTTGTGGACTTAACACTGCTGGCGTACTTATGACTAAGTACGGGTGTTAAGTGTAGATGGCAACCTACATCAGAAGATAGTGGATAGCCGAAAGTTTATTCAGAGGTAATATGAACATGACAAACTTTTGATCGTGACTCCTTTGGAGATGGAGGTACACGTCTACTCAGAGGTGATATGGACATGGCAGTTTTTTGTGGACTTAACACTCTGGTGTACTTATGGCTAAGGACGGATGTTAAGTGTAGGTGACAACCGATATCAGAAGTAATGTGATAGTCGATAGCCGAAAGTTTTATTCAGAGGTAATATGAACATGACAAACTTTTTGTTCGAAAAAGAATTACCATAGAGTGATTTTTCTTCTGAAGGATCCACTGGGAAAACTTTTGCAGGACTCGTCATCCGGTATTTTTCTGTAGTGATTGCCCCTTGTTTTATAGATGCAAGGTGATGATCTTGGCATCGATCAACTCCTGTATTCTTCTTTTTAGCACATAACAGGCCCTTGTAGGGTGATGAGTATACCGATGGAAGAGACAATAATCTGGGTCATCGACTTTGCCGGCCCTCTCAGGGTATCCGATGTCGGGTAGCTGAAGCTTGCATTCCTCCCTTAATATATTGAAGATTTCAATTATGTCATCTTCTTTGAAGGAGAAAGTCCCTTTTGGTCGTAGGGCTCCTGATGCCCTAGTTTCACGGTCTTCCGGGAAGATTGCCGTTGTTGCATCATCTTCGAATCTTGAGGACATTCTGCCCCTAGCCTCGGATGCTGCCTTGTTTTGTCGAGGTGAGTTACCCCCAGACATGCCGCGGCCTCCGGCTATAGAAACCGATTCGGCAGGAGCCGCCTCTGGTTGTACAGGCTTAGATTTTGGAGTTTTGGGTTTTGTAAGAGATGCAGTATATCCCAACCCAAAATGAGCTTGTTGATGGTGAGAATTACCCCGCAACGGTGTTCGTCTACCTTTTCCATTATTGAGGCTTTGTTTCAGCTTCAGATCATAACCCATGCTTCGCATAATATTTAATGCTTGCTGGCTATATCGGTGGGTTTGTATCCTGCCAGTTTCAGACTCGCGAGATTCTTCTTGTATGATCGGGGTATCCCGTCTGCGACCAAAGATTATTGGATGCTGATCGTCGCGAGTTGGTGGAATAATAAAGATGAAATCTTCCTGTGGTCCACCTGTTATGACGACATTAGACGTTGACGTATCTTCCCATAAGATCTCCCCGCGTTTGACTGTTAGGGGAACTGAAGTCCATTTATGACTCTTGCTTTTGCGTTTATGGATTAGATAATCCCGTAGGTCAGAAGAATTTACAGAAGAAGACGAAGAAGACTGCTCGTTCTTTCGGTTCGTCGTGGTAGGTATGCGGACGATGGGGACCATAGTCTTCCTTGTGCCACCCGTATACAAAAGATTGGCCATCTGGGTGGCGGATAATCTCCGAGGAGTGTGTCTTTGCGTCAATCGAGCCTTCTGTACGCTTAGGGACTTCGCCTGGCGTAATTTAGAGCTTCGCTCTGGTTGGAGTAAGGCTGAGGATGTCCTCAAGCGGCCATCAGTTTCTCGCATAATTTGGAGGGCGGGTAGATTGTTCCCTTGCTGGCGTGAATGCCGAGAAGTTAAGTAGCTTGTCGCTTGCTTTCCCTTGCGGAGATCACATGTGTCATCTGGTTCCCCGTAGAGGTCAGATGTTGTCTTACGCGCGGAGCGTGCTTTGTACTTCCGATTTGGCGCTGAGACATCATCAGAAGTTTTGTCTATTCCGCTACGGACGGGAGACTGGTTTCTACGCGTAGAGCGTAGTGGATACTTCTGGGTTAGCGCTGAGGCTTTGCCCGAAGTTTTGTCTGTACCGCGCATAGCGGAAGACTGATTTCTACGCGTAGAGCGCAGTGGATACTTCTGGGTTAGCGCTGAGGCTTTGCCCGAAGTTTTGTCTGTACCGCGCGTAGCGGAAGACTGGTTTCTACACGTAGAGCGCAGTGGATACTTCTGGGTTAGCGCTGAGGCTTTGCCTAAAGTTTTGTCTGTACCGCGCGTAGCGGGAGACTAATTTTTACTTGCAGGGGACGGAGGGAGCAATGCTACAACCTCATTGGTCGGAGAGATCGGAGAGATCGAAGAGTCCACAGGAATGGTAGAGGATATCTTGGGCATCCAGACCTTGCGCAGCTTCCTGTTGCTTTGTATAGAAAGAGAGTGAGAGCTACCCCACGGGTGAAGCATGTCTTCGTAGGCAGACTGGTCGAACTGGACGACCAGTATCTTCTTCATGGATCCCACGGATACCGCATCGTGTTGAGCAATCGCTTCCTTATCAGAATAGAAAGATGTCCCCAGCAGAGTCGCCATCTTGTTTGTGGTATTAAACGAAAAAACGAAATGTATATAATACGAGGTTTGCACGAAACCTGCTTTCTTTGGTTTACAAACAAACTTGTACAATTTGATCCTATACGAGGATGTAGGAGTACAATTTATTTAATCTGGGTATATGATTGCTATAGGTGTCTGATCTGCAGTCGATCACTTTAGCCCTTGGACTACACGATGGTGAAGAAGTGCCATGGAAGACGGAAAGCAGCTTCGTAGGTGGCGAAAGAGGATGGATGCACGAGGCCAATGTCGTCGATCGCTACTCTTCGCCTGAGCTCTGGATGCTTCTCTCTCTCTCTCTCTCTCTCTCTCTCTCTCTCTCAAAGACTCTCCGATCTCTCCTCAATCTCCAATGTTTCGACCCGTGGTTCGATCTTCTTTCAAAGCTTTGACCTTGCTCGATTTTTAAAGTCTCGACCTTGTTCGATTTTTTGACCTGTTCCTCTGTTGATAGAGGTCTCTATTTATAGAGTTTTGGTGACAGTGACCACTCAATCGGTGTGGAAACCGAGTAGTGGAAAGTACAGCACCCTTTTACACAACGGTTAAAATAACCAAAGCCTGCGTATAGATGATCTTTTGAATGAGCGTGTGACGCTGGTCCAACTAAGGGACAAAACGCGTATAATCGCTACGAAGATCACGGCGTAGAAGCCACGTAAGTAGGTATCCATCGTGTAGAAGAGGTTGGCATAGAAGCCAAATGTCTGTCACCATGGCATAGAAGTCAAGTAGGCATAGAAGCCGAGTAGGCGTAGAAGCCTGATGGCATAGAAGCTGAATAAGCACAGAAGGCCGAATGAGCATAGAAGCCGAACGAGCATAGAAGCTGACGAGGCATAGAAGTCGAGCGGGCACAGAAGCTGAATGGGCGTAGAAGCCGTCGCGTAACGTGCCAGAGTGGTCGTAGAGGCCGAGCAGTCACAAAAGCTGAATGGGCGTAGAAGCCGAGGTGATATGGACGTCTTTAGCCGAAATCACGGCTCTTGGAGATATAATCAAATCTCTCGCATTAAATATAGAGATCCGCCATCATCATTAATTGCAGAGACATGTTCCGAGGGCCTGCCACCGTTCTGAGCATTAGGTGCAGAGACGTGCCTCGAGCCCTGTACGAAAAGAAGCTTTTGATGTGGCAGTCTGTTTGTCTTCCGCGGAGCGTAAATAGTTTGCGTTTGCCTGTGTAAAACAAGGCAGCGTATCCCCTTGTATGCGTAAAAGCAGTCTCAGCTGAGGGGATGTCAGTAAACGACGGTTCGGTGATATTTAATCAAATCCTCTTCATTAAATGCAGAGATCCGCCATCATACTGTGGGGCGCGTCCCGAGTGGTCTGCCATCTTTCCAGCCGTCGTCTGGGTAGCCGTGCAATACTTTTTGTCAGGAGTCAGATGTCAGGTTCACTGCGTGACTTGACAGGTTTATTTCGGGGAAGACGAAGCGTTCCTCGTACGCTTTAACGCTGCTTTGAAAGCGGATGAGTTTTACGCCATGGAGGCGATGAAGCACCCTGTCTACGCTGAAGCGGCCTGGACATACTGCATTTACGCGGACGGTCCTATCATATTTTATGCCGTGCTCAGTGAAAAAGCTCCGTTGCACTCTTGATGGCCTTGAGGTCCCCTGCTTACGCTGCCCTGCATTACCATGTTGCGTAGAGCTATCCAGCGTATTTTTCATGCTTCTACATATGCAACATGTACTATTGAGTGGTCGCAACAAATCTTACCTAAAAAGCCAACACTAAGTATATATGTGAAAGCAGTAATATTTATTATGTGATCTTGCTATGTTGCCTTAAGTTCAGTTTAACAATTCGTGATATAAGAACATAAGAAAACATAATGATTATCATAATTTGGTGATTCTTACCCACAGTCTGTCATCCATCCCTATAATTGAGTAATAACTTACTCAGCCTGTCTAAGACATTGTTAGCTATGACATATGTCTACATGAAGGTCATTGACTTAGCGTCATCCTGGACTTAGAGTTTGTTAAGCGGGCCCCCTCCTCGAATGGTAGCGATCCCACTTGGAGGTTTCCGAATCACTGTGCTACCTTGCACATACTTTGATCCCCCTAGGTCAAACGGATCCGTGGCCACAGATTACCGTTGCATAAGTTGTCCATGACCATGCATATGCTATACTTTACTAATAAAAGAAACACAATATGCACGTATAAAAACTTGATAATTATCTAACAGTTCTCGTTTCTTGTTTGAGCCACATCTCACCATACTTATCGTCCATATCAGGACTTGTTATAATCTACCCTTAAAATATGATTATTTAGCTTGTATTATCTTTTTGGGTTCTTGTTAGGTATCAATGATAGTTTTGGTAGGCATGATGACTAAAGGATTCATCGAATGATCGAAGTCACTCATTAGTTGGTGAATTGCTGAGAATAGAGAGACTTCAGGTGCGGTTCACTGGCTCACCTGCATTGGTACCAATAATGATTCAGAACTCTTCTTCTCTTTCTCTTAGTAATTTGATATAAAATGTGAGACAGTAAAAGCAAGCAATAATAATCATTCATCGAAAGCAATCAAAAAAATTCAAACACAAAACCAACAACTAAAACACATTAAAAACCAACAACGTATGGTTCTTGAGGCTTAGACCCTTATATAGAGTTCACTTCCCAAGACACCATGCACTGCATCTTGGGAGCAACTTCTAAGGATTCCATCCCATAACGAGGAATAGTGCATCATTTTTTTGTCCCGATCAATCAATACCGACAAGGTTTTTCCATTCTCTGATTCTGACTTGACTATTCTAGCCGCTAGTACAGACCGCGCTCAGCAAAGGTATTCGGGGTACTACAGGCTTGTATGTCATCACGTCTAGTGAGGACGGGAGCTCTGGAGAACCGGGTGTGGGAAGCCCTAGCGAGGATTGCTTCAGCCTTCACCCATTCCAGAATGGAAGTGGGAGCATGTGACGATGGATTTTGTATCGGGACTTCCACGTTCTTCAGGAGGTAAAGGCGCGATTTGGGTCATCGTAGACAGGTCGACCAAATCAGCCCATTTTTTGCCATTTAAAGTGGGTACAGTTATGGAGAAGCTCACGGAGATGTATGTGCGTCAGATAGTCAGATTGTATGGAGTTCCTGTGAGCATAGTTTGGATCGGGATAGTCGCTTCACGTCCCATTTCTGGAGGAGTTTGCAGGCTAGCTTGGGCACCCAACTCAAGTTTAGTATCGCATATCACCCTTAGAAAGACGGGCAGTCAGAGAGGACTATCCAAACTCTCGAGGATATGCTACGCACTTGTGTTTTAGATTTTGGAGGCTCTTGGGAGGATCATCTTCATTTGGTAAAATATTTTTACAACAACAGCTACCAGGCCAGTAAAATATTTTTATCTGTCGTATATGCTCTATTATGTATTTGAAACTGCTTTCAGAGTTATGTACTTTTGCTCCAATCCTGACTGGATATATTTTCAGATAATTTACTCATAGACCAGTGTCCCATGTACAACGGACCACATGACGGTATACCATTAGAGGATACTCCTTTAGAGTAGGAGAACTTAGTACCAGAACCTGAGGAGGCTTAGATTATTTATTTCGACTTATATTGGACTTTTATTGATGTTATTGTCATGTATATATTTTTTAGCCTTGTTGATATATTGTGATTATTTCTTTCGTTATTCTATCTCGTGCTTTATCTTCCTTACTTTGCATTATGATTGAGTATAGTTTATATTTATCAGTTACCATATTGTTCCTCCGTTTGGAGTTGAGATGACTAGCAGGTACCATGTATATATTTGTGAGATATTAGATTATGGATGACCCAGACAACGTTCTACCGCCGATGCTGCAGCGTAGGCTGGGCATTGATCACTTCTCGTGCCCTCATTCCGGGTGTGGGTCGTGATACTGATATGTTGAGATCTACTACTGGCCTCCTTCAGACCAATTATCTCAAGGACTTGTCTCATTTGGAATGTCCCAGTTTAATAGAAGTTTGGCAAAAATCAGACAACTACTGATAGTTGGACAAGGCAAAAGGATGATGATGTCCTTGATGAGCAGTGAGCCCTTCACCTCATTCAAAGATGAGCAGTATAAGAAACCTGCCTTCTTATTTGGAGATGCCATCAGCAGATCATCTTAGACGAAGCCCAAAAAAAAGAAATGGGTCTTCCATGCTAGTGATAGAGTGATGTACCTCTCTGATATGGCATGAGATTATCCTCTACTAGCATTCTACCATGCCACATCCTAGTGGAAAATGGAGTGGGATTTGACTCGGATCCATGGGGCTAAGCCCAAAAAAATCTGTCATAAACATGATGGTCAGGGAAAGAGCCTCTTTTACAGTACCCCAAACGGACATGTTGTTCCCATGCGTGGACTGCATCCCGGGTCTGTGCCTAGTGAGGACTCGTCACTCATTCAACCCTACCATTCACCGATTTTTGTCAATCTTTATACTGAAGTTGGAAGAATATATCCCTCAAAGAATCCCAGACTTAATAGGTGGGTCACTTATAACAATGTTCGCTGGAACCGGCTCACTATACGGATACTAGAGAAGTACGCATAAGAGCTTGCAAAGATAGGGCTTTACAATGCCGTTCTAGCAACTGGCTACAACATTGCCCCAAATCATAACATGTTCCTCGCTCTAGTAAAGCGATACAATGCCCGTACCGGGACTTTCTCCACCACGCATAGCGAATTGGGGCTCGCTTTGCACGAGATGCATGTGGTATCGGATTTTTTGGTAGGTGAAGTACCATACGAAGAATATGTTCCTACCAATAAAGAACTCCAAGATCTGGCAAAGAAAGAACCTCGCCTCGCCGAGGTGTATCAGGAGTTGATGTGCCATTATTGGCCTGCAACCACTATTATAATACAGACTCTGACACAATCTATATCACCAAGTTATTTGTATATCTTTTCATGAATTGTACCAAGGATGAGAAATCTACTAAGATTCGACCCATCCGACCATTAAACACTAATTTGGTTGAAGAGCTCACGAGGGAGCATAAATCGACTAACAAGCATCAAGATGATCCTGTGGGGAGTTTCCAAGCCGAGACGTATACTTATAGTTATCTCAGACATACTTGTAAGAAGATTTCACATGAGGCTCTATTATCCGACTTCCTCTACTTGTGGCTACGATGATGGATAGTCCCCGGGAGTAGTTCAGTAAATTGATTCCATCACTACGTACTGTTCCCAGTAGTATGCCTAGTCTTCTAGCACAAGTTAGCTCTTTTACCGGCCATGGTATTCCGTTTGAATGCTGGCCTCCGGACATTCACTAACAATTTGATTAAGAAACCTATGGGTCACTCTGATTTACCCAAGATGGCGATGTCGCTCACTTATATGATGGGGTAGATGCTGCTGCATAACAATCACCTTATGGCTCCTAGCCTAGAGACTGGCGAGGAAACTAAGCCCGTGTTCCTTTGCAAGTACATAAATTCGATCTGGGCAGATAATACTCCTTTCCAAACCAGAAGATCACTGAACTTGGGAGTGGGACGGTCTTTTTACTGCATTTTCCCGGAGGTTGCACCTGAGCATCGGGGCAGGAGCTTCTGTGACCGGGGTAATGACATTTCTGACTTACCAGCCAAAATCTTCTTTTGGTTGCTTAGTATATGACCTTCACATCTAATCTATAGGAACGAAAATAACTGCTTTATCGAGCCATATCTGCCCAGTCATTTTATAAGACAATTTGACTATGATCAATTTTATGTCGGGAACGCCAACACCTGTTTCTAGTCCTCAGGGGATTGATTGATGGAGCTTGAGAATGGCGATATTTTAGTATGGGTTGCACCGATGCCAAATTTACTTTGTCCTCCAGCAAAGCTCCATTATGCATCATGCATTTTTATGCCAACTTCTTCTCCTTGATCAATAAATTCCATCAAGACTTCGACTTGAGAGGTAGCTTCAGACTCACAGAAGAGACTACTGCCGGGGCTGAGGCAGAAGAAGTCGACTCACTAGTAAAAGAGGAGGACAACGTTCCCATGGATGAGCTATTAGAACCTTTCATGGACGAGCCAGAGGAATTTCTTGTTCTTGCTCTGCATATTTCCCTACGATCTAGGAAGCACAAGATTATGCCTCCTAAGGAACTTTAGCCCACTAAGAAGAAGACCACAACTAAGAAGCGGCAACCAAGTCCATTGACTCCTCCGAGAAGGAGTTTATTCGCTGCCCCTACCAGCTCACCTGGCCAAGCTGGACCATCAACTGATACATAGTTGTGCAGTGGATCATGACATCTCTTCCCCTACCCACCGCTGCCGTGGGAGCCAGTACAACAGTTCCTACCTCAGTTGCTATAGTGGGTAGCATGTCGACTTCCAAAACGCTTAAAGTAGATCTTATTCGCGATGCTGCTGCCAAAATGCTTATGCCAATTACTTACATTGCCCCTGAATCATCAGGCATTGTAAATCATATTATAGTTACCAAGGATAGCCACACTACTCTGGCCTACTTTGATAGGGAGAACACTGAAGTAGAAATAATTCCTTCCCCCACTACCAGTACTCCCCAAAGGAAAGGATCGCCAAGCCAACTGCAACCTCAGGCTGATGCGGCTGTGGCGAGTTTGAAGGTGCAATCCCTATCATTACCTGCATCGGTGTAGGGGCACAAGTACGTGGGTACGTCCAGCCTACGACGCAGCATCGGCAGTAGAACATTGTTTTGGATAAACTATTTATGTAGCAATCAAGATATAATAGTGCCACCAATGTAATATGAATACTCAATCACAGATCTATAAGATGGAACAATCGCACGAATATGATAAAAGAACTGAAGAGTCAAAATACAGCTCACAAGACAAATAATATCCAATGAGTCATCTAAAAGAATATTAATAACAATGCTGGAAACAAATCTAGTACAAAAGATCTATCTACTGAGCTACGAGTCCTGGGTCATCTGTCTCAATCGGGATAAGACCCTCCTTAGCCAAAGTCTCTAGCTCTAAGCCAACTACGTCTGAGGTCTATAGTGAATGGGGTACCACTCCTCAGTGTCATCTAAGAAAAATATATCCAGTCAGAAAAGAAGCAAAGTACATCTCTAACAGCAGTTCCAATAAATGATATAAACTATATAATAGTAAATAGAGCGAATATACAAGATGCAATAAACAGGTACAAGAGATATGCAATATAGGAATACTAAAAATAAATACAAGAATAAGCATCATAGGAATGCACAAGAAATACTACTACTACTAAGTGAGTGAGTACCAGCTTCAACATATTATCGGCTTGGGAACTTGCACAAGGATTATGGCCTGGTTAATCATACGTGCGGTGCATGATTAACACTATTCAAGGAACAAGACATGCACAAGGAGGGTATGATCACATATCTACACTAAATACTCTCCGCCCCCGACTGGTATAGTAGATCCAGCCATGGTACATTATGACACGGGATTCTCTGGGTAGGTAGCAAGTCTCCCCAAGAATCAATGTCTGTACATGTATAAGAAGAACAAGGAACAAGGCTTGCACAAGGTACACCATAAATACCAAGGAATAATATCTCATGACGAGATCCAGATATATCAATTCATGTAACCATCGTGTCAAGAAATCAAGGATATCTACACTTGATAGAAGAGACATAGAGGATATCATAAATGAGAAACTATCAGAGAATGTACTTGCCTAAAATCCGGTAAACAGTATCAAAGATGTCCGGTACGGTGCCTCAGAGACCTAAATATAGAATATTATATCAATATAAGATTCTGGTATAAAATAAGTTAAACTAGTCAAATTCTAGGTCATAAACCAATACCTTGATATTACCTTGGTATCACAAGGTAATTCAATATCTAACATATAACTAACTACCCATATTTCTCACTATACACTAATATACATTTAAACTTATAACACTACTATACTAAACTAACATACTCCATGATATTTAATACCCGTACCCAAGATACCTCAACTCTCATAACCTTGGTGTAACCTAAGATAATCTAGAAATAAATACTAACTAATATTAACTAGTGCTTATATATATATATATATATATATATATATATATATATATATATATATATATATATATATATATATATATATGTATATATATATATATACTTAACTTACTAACTATCAATATAAACTAACTAGCTAATTAACTAGCTTATCTATAAGCACTCTCTACTGCTGCTTATCGCTACTGCTGCTTGCTGCAGCTTATCGCTGCTTCTGCTGCTGCTTCTCCCATGACCACACTAGTGATGCACATACACTCTCCTATTCTCCCATGACCACCAACACATCACAAAGAAATATATATCATACATATACATATAAACACATACACACACACACACACACACACACACACACACACACACACACATATATATATATGTACATCGTATAACAATTATAATTACAATATTCTAATAACTATAACTAAGGTAAATTGAATTAAAATTCAATAAAACAAACACGTGGAGTGCACCGCACCCGTATCACACTAGATATATGATACGCTTGCGATACAGCTCCACCATACCACCAAACTTATCCTGAATAACAGGAGCAAGTCTAGAATCATAATTATGAATAATACGAAGAGTTAGCTACTCAACTACGTGCCCGTGTCAAAATGTGACATGCTCAAACCAGCCGTGTCGGAGAAAAATTCCCAAATCAACCCGTATCTCCAAATTATCAGAATATGGCCTACATATGCAATTGTGGATACGACACTAGTCACACAACCAAATACATGTCAATTTGGTCTAATTGACCTATTGACAAACACATGATGTGCCAATCTCGGAATTCCCCCAAAATTGACATAAAATACCATATAACTTTCTCCACAGGCCTCATATGAACCTAATTCCAATTCTTATGGGTAGCCTTAATATATGGGAGGGTTCATAATGATTAAATTACAGATTTATAGTCTAATTAGAGAGACAAAGCTAAATTTTACCTATTGGGAGATGGATTCCCAATAAAAATCCTAATTTAAGTGTTAAGAGCCTTCAACTTGTAGATCCTTGCTCCTCCTTGTAGATCTTTGCTTCCTCCTTATTCTAATGGTCTCAAATAATGATTAGGAAAGGAATTGGAAAAAAATTGGGTTGAATTTGATGTAGGAATGAAGAAATTTGGAAGAAAAAAAATTCTAGATCTAGATTTGAAATAAAAAATTTGAAGAGAGAGCTCCCTCCATTTCCTACTAGACCGGCCACTACCCCCTCCTCCAAGCTACTATAAAATGTCCACAATTCCCCTTGGGGCTTGTCATGAAGAAATTAATTAAGGAGGAAAGGTTCTAGTCTAATTGGTTTAACTAATTAATCCTCCTCCTAATGATTGGGCTTATTATTGGGCTCAATTCTAACTAGAATTAAATGTTGGTCTATAGATCTAATCTAAACTAGTTAGGTCCACTAACATAAGTCCAAAATCAAATACTAACATCTAATAATAAATAAATAACATAATAAATAAATTTATAACATGCATAATAATTAATTAATTAATTATGAAATGACCAAAATATCCTTTCCTAGAAAATGTGGTAGTGACAAGTCTACCCCCCTTAAAATAATTTCGTCCTCAAAATTCAAAGACGAAACTACCCCTAGAAAATAAAATAGAATAGAATCAGGAATGAACATACCTCAAGGCACAAACAAATATGGGTAACGCTCTCGTTATCATCCTCCCTCTCCCAAGTAGACTCACCCGGAGAGTGATGCCTCCATGCGACGCATACCAAGAAAATGGTCTGGTTCCTCAGTACTTTCTCTCTCCGATCCAGAATCTCTACTGGATGCTCTGGATAGCTAAAAGTAGGGCCCACCTCTATCTCCGAGTGATCCAACACATGACTAGGATCCGCCATCAAGGCACAAACAAATACTTGGTAGACACAATTTATAATTCTACCAAATGAAGCCTAGAAAACATTATTCCAACCTACAAAACCTAAATCTATTGGATTTGAGTCCTCTAACACCTAATTCTACCATTAGAAGGTTATTTCCACCTATGGAAGGGTTCATATTGGTTCTATTTGGGTTCCTACCATAGAAATTAGGGAAAATAAAAGAATTACCAATTGGGAGTTGGATCATAATGAACCTCCATGTATTTGGTGAAGAATGGAGGAAGAAGTGCTATAACTCCTCCTTGATAGTGCTTCTCCTTGGTACTCCCAAGCCCTAACTCTCCATGGAAGAAGTTTGGTAAAGTACTAATGGTTGGAAAGGAAAACTAGGGTTTGGTGCTCATGAAGAGGTGGAGAAGATAAAGTGGGGAAGAAGAAAGAGTGGAGAGAAATAAAATGAAGAAGGCTTGGGGAAGGGGTTGGTCATTTGTAGGGATGGGTTTTAGTTATTCACAAGTTTGTCATTCTCTACTTAATTGAATTAAATGGAAATGAATCAAATTTGTTAGGATAGCCTCTAACTAATCTAGAGATAATATTCTATTCATAACAACTAAGTAATAATTAATTCAAGACTAACCATTAATTAATATAATTATATAATTATAAATTATTAGTAAAATTATCAAAATACCCCTAGTCACAATTTTAGGTAGGTACAATTCTACCCCCCTTAGAAAGATTTTGTCCTCAAAATTTAAAGTAGACACCATACAAGAATGAGATAGATAGTTGAGAGATTAGTTACCTCTCAAGGTAAACATAATCTAAAAAAATCCCTCACAAAATATAAAGAAGACAAGAAAGATAGGAGGTAACTAGAGAATAAAGTCAACTATAATAGTTCAGAAATGTTCCTATACACCCTCCAAAATATAAACAAGAAGACTGTAACCATCCCTGTCTTAGGTTCTAGGAGAATGATCAAGAAGTACTTAAATAGATAGTCTCCTTTGGGGTGTGATAATTTCCTATGTTTAGAGTCACTCCAGGCCTATATCTGATACCTACACCAAGTATTCACTAAGCACAATACTTATTATAATGGGTTACTAACTCTAGTATCAGTGATACATTATATCTCTAGGACATGAGCACACTTAATCCACTGGCACATACTACTTAGGATACTATGCTAATACTCTAGGATACTTTCTTACTGGTATTGGAAAAATACTCTATAACACTTAGATTTTCTTATACATCCCTGTGGAAAACAAGAACACATTCACTAGTATGTTAATACTTATTCTAGCTCACACTCGTGTATCTTATTTATACACACTCATCACAGTAGGATATTATCTATATGATAATTATCTATATACTTAAAACTATATACACAAGACACTAACTCATACACATGACACTCAAGTGATACCCTCATACCAAGACAACCAAGTATCTCGTCTATATCTAACACACTAGCCATTAAGATACTCGTATCCTAAATATCTATGATACTTAAGGTATCCCATATATAGACACAAAATACTGTAAACCCCCTCACTCAAATTTAGGTAATATATAGATTAGTGTGGTATTATAATTTATTTAAGATAATTAGGGTTAGGAGATGGAGTTATTTTATATACTTTCAATGGTGATATCTTTGGTACACCTTACCGTTGCATCGATAATTAGAATACTACACTAGCCTTTGCCACTCAACAAATTTCATATCCTTGACTTAAACGAGTCAATCTTTAATCTTGACCTTTGTATCACTCATAAATACACTCTCTTATACTTTATTTTAATCATACGATATTCGTGTATAATTTCTAACTTGAACCTAAGCTTTCCATCTATGTCCTTTCCAATCGAAATTGGAGACACAACTTCAACCCATTCCTTGTAACCAATTATACGACCATGATCTTCTCTAAGTCTAATAAATCCATGACACTTGTGTCCCACCCAAATAAACTTCTACATGCTTCCAATACATTGACAATCACTTATGGCATAATTCATAGTCTTATTGAGCAACCAATTTGACTTAGCCCAAACCTAGTAAAAACTTAAACCAAACATTCCCACACCCTCATATGGTTCATGCCAAACACCAAATACCATTTTACTCTCTATAAAATATCAAACTCTAAGGTTCACCACTCAAAACCTTATATCTAAACTTTTAGAAAATAATTTCAGCTTTGCACCTTTTGGGGATTGACCCAACTTTATACCTCACCACTTAAAACCTAATGGATTGACTCAAGTATGGTAAAACACACTTAGTGGGCAGCCATAACCCCCTTACTTCTCATATTCCTTCACCCATAACCCCCTACCTCTTCACTTTCTCACACATGCATAACCCCCTATCCTTCATGACAATTCAAAACACCCTTCACCTCCCCCCCTTAGTAAACGGCCACCCCACTTCACTTATTACCTTAAACCACCTAAAGAACACTTCTTCCTAACTCTTTTTCTCACATTTTCTCTTCAAAAATTATCTCCAAATTTCTTCTCCATCTCCCTCCACACTTCCATCTATCCAGCCCTACCCAGGCTAAATCTGAATTCAGCAACACCCCCACTAATCCAGCCATATCTCCCTCTATAGTAAGTATCTTTGTCTCAAATTTTGTATTCTACTTCCTCTCCCTGTTCTCACACTTTCTCTTCACAAACCTTCCATGAAAAATTACTCTAGGTTTCTCAAAATAGCCCCGCCATCAGAGGTGTCCAGGCTGAATCTGAATTCAGCATAACCACTTCTCAGGCCACTCCACCACCTCCATCGCCTCCAACCCACCACCACAACACCCAAATATCCTCCCCTACCATCCTACCATATTTTATAGTCACAACAACCCCTAGAACAAACTACACAAGCACCACAAGGAGCTTCAAGGAGGAGAAGTCAAATATGAAATTATTTCAAAGAAGCTGCGATTCGAGGCACTTTTAACTCATTTTTCCAAAGAGATTAGTGATCAAAAATCTTCTATTTGATATTCCTTATATGTTCTAAACAATAATTTATAGGTTCTATAAATATTTTATCAACTTGTTATATATACTTTGCATGCTACACTAGGAAACCCAATACCAACCTAGTTTTTACCCGTAGTGAGCACCAACTTATAATTCTTAATATACTTATAAAATAATTTAAAATAAATTATTTTATTCTAATTTAAACTTAATTTTACATTTTTTTGATATTATAAATTATTTTTTTAGAATTAAAATTGGTAGAAAATTATAAGGGTAATAGTGTTGAGGAGCTGTAAACACTAGATTGGTGTAACTAGTTTGTATTTTTATCATTAGAAGGTTTAATTTCCATTGTTAAGAAAGTAATTATATATTATATTTTGGTTAATTTTATAATTTTAAATTAAGTTTTTGAGGGTGTTGTGCATAAGAATTAATGAAGAGTTTGCATTGAAAAGATGTGCTAAACACTAGTCAATACTAACTAGTTTAATTTTATTGTTTGTAATACATTAAATAGTATGTTAAATAGAGGAAAATATAAATTTTTACTTATATTTCGAAAACTTATAATTATGTATTTGGATTTGGAATATTTGTATATTTTGGAAACAAATTTGGTTTATAAATGTATAGCTACTAGTACTAAACAACTAGTATGTTTTGTATGTGCAAATATTTATTTTTATATGTCAAATAAGTGATAAATAGAATTTTAAAAAATATTTCCAGAATATATAAATTGTATTTTTAGTTATGCTTGCTAATCAAGAATAAGAAATTATTCATAAATAGGTCTAGACCTTAACTAGTTTTTTGTTGGTGATTTATTGTGATGTAGAATGCATAATTTCAAGAGAAATTATACTATTTTGTTAGTAATATAGTAATAATTCCAGAATAATTATTTATTAATTAAGTGATTTTTTGTTAAGGTGACTCGAGTTTTAATCTTGAAAACTTGTTATACAACTAGTTGGGTGCATAGCCTAGTTTTGGGTTATATGAATTATTTGATTTGAACACCTTGATTTGTATTATTAAACCAACCTAGATAATATCCTTAGAGTTGATGTAATGAACTTAAGATTATTATGAATACCAATTAGTAATCTAAGTATTAGAAGTTAACTCTTACTAGATAGATGACGATAGATAGTATGCAACTTAGCAATATAAGAACATTAGTTAGAACGTTGTGATGGTTGTGACATTATACTTGTTAGAGTACATAAACTAATTTAAATATCATACTTTAGGCTTCCTTGATCGTTCTGACGAGGAGACATGATCAAGATCTTTACATTTCAGCTTGAGTTCTAGGCAAGATACCTTGCCACCTTGTTTTACTGTACAAATTAAATAGTTTGCATTATATGATTATGCTCTAGATAATATAGTATAAGTATGAGTGTCTAAGTATGACTCGGGTGTAGTCAACGAATGCATCGATTAGTAGATAATGCATAAACCTAGACATAGTGATATTACCAAAGTGTTGGGAGGTATTCTGATATTTTTCCAGGACCCTGACACATCTTACGGCATATTCATGTTTGATGCGTGTTATCGTATCCGACTGGCTATCGGTGCGTTCGACACATATGTCGGTACCGTACATAATTTTGGCATTAGAATAGTTGACTGGCATGGTAGTTACGTGATGTTCACGTTGTGTATACGGCTTGGTCATATGCATTGGACGGGGAGGACAACTCGTAGGCGTATAGGACACACAACATCGATAGCTGTAGTGTCTATGGATCTACAGAGATTAATGACTACCCTTTAGCAGATGCCGCTTTCGACGATAAGTTAGGCTTGTTTATATATATATATATATATATATATATATATATATATATATATATATATATATATAGCCTACCAGCGTTCTTCGGAGCGTTGGTGTTTCTTTAGCAGAAGTCGCGTTCGACGGAACGTTATGGCAGTTATCTATGCCTACACCTACCCATACGTACCAAAGTTGTCCTCAAATTGTATTCACATAGATGGTTAGGTTACCCTTATTTATTTTGCACAGTATTTATATTTCTGCATGTACCATTTGTATCTTGTTACGTCCCACTGAGGACCTGGTCTCCTGCCAGGTTAGCTGAGTTGGACACAAAGATCTTTTGCTGGATGGTCGATGAGTGCTCATTTTCTTACAGGTATTATCTTTTTGTGTATATGTATATGCTTTATTTCTGTCATTTGTATCTGCTTAGTTTTTGTAGACTCATACTATTTACTTCGAGTCTATTCAAAAAGTATGATTATTAGGCTGTAGACTAGTAGTCATATTTACCATTTTTTATTCCTGTCATATGTATTAAGATGTTGATAGTTGATAGATTTAGATAATTAGCTTAATCACTTGACCATGGACATCGTAAGTGCACTTCGTCGGGTCTATTAAATTGAAAAATCCTACGGAGTTGTACCAGCTGGCCATTGCTACGTGTCTGGTCCCACATATTTTGGGACCGGGGCTTGACAAATACTCCTCTTCTCTTGGTATCTTGATACTAACACACCTGACACTTTGATATCACATTGGTACTATTCTACTTATCATACAGTTCACTGGTAAACTTAACTAATATTATCACATACAAGATACTCACTGATATTAAACAATTATACTACACATATCACATAATGCACATCCTAATCTTGATATACCTTGGATGCTTGCACACTCTAGACACTCTTAGTATACAGACACTACCTCATAAC